>SEYY01006328.1:15000-40000 GCA_009176605.1 Armadillidium nasatum | reverse complement strand
CCCTAGAAAAATCAAAATTGATACAAAATTGCCTAGAAAATTTGGCAGAAGAAAGAAGAAAGAAGAGGAAACCGAAGAAAATAGCTATGCAAGAAGCTAAGAAGTGCTAAAGTTCTGAAGATAGCGAAGCAGGAAATCCCGCCACAAGGATTACACTTAAAAATCCAGGCGTAGTGCAAAAGTCAAAATTTGCAAAAAAATTAAAAATCTCTCTCTCGACCCAAAAGAATACATCTCAGAAGACCCCGTCAATGCCGATAGGACTCCCGAGACAAAAGACGCAAAAATAGATGCCCTAGATTCCGCCGAATCTATGTCATCCAGGATTTCGATCCAATAAGAGAGAGAGAGCCGCGTCTGTTTTGTCGAAAAAAGGGAAATATCCGGAGGAGCATCTGGAGGAACGCTTGGAGGAACCTTGAACGACTACGAGAGCGATTAAGGATCTTCCAGCTACCAGACATCTCACATAGAAGGATTCCCCAAGAGACGAGGAACCCATCGTCAACCCATAAGGATTCGCGGAACCCCCAAGGATTACATTGGTCATTCAAGTGGTCACGACATCGATTCTCTGGAGAGGTAATATAACAAATATACCAAAGGGTGATATATATAAAATATATATATATATATATCACAGCCTCATAATTTATTGTAAAACATTTTTATATATATAAGCTAGCCAGGATTATTTATTGTGCCCAGTGAAGTGAAAAAGTGAATTCCCATAGCTAGGTTCCACAATAGAAAATTTGTATAAATTTTCTGAAAAGAATTTCCAAGTTGCAAAATATTCCAAAATTAGATATATACATTTAAATTATCTAAAATATAAATAAAGGTCGGATAGAGCATATATATATATATTGCAGAAAAAAAATCATTTTTATAAATCACAAGCTTGTCGTGTGAATTTGTGTGGAAAGGAACGATCATAAGTACACATGCAGAAAGACCTCATAAGGTGTGAATTTTATATTCGGATTTATTTGTGTGTATTTGCTTATAATAATTCTGTGTATAAAATTGAATAAGCGGATTGAAAGATATCTGTTCCCAAGAGATGTGGAAAATCCGATTTGTCTATCATCATTAAGAAGTGTTTAAATAATTAAATAATTCTCACATTAATAATTTAATCTTCTATTAATTTAATTCTTCTATTCATTACATTTAACGCCTCTACATAAGAGCTACGAACCGAAGAGAGATATAATCTCCAATCTAAAGGAAGCGATTTCCGCTGTAAGACATTGAGTCATTCTTGTTGTTGTTCATTTTATTTTCTTGAGAAAATATTTCGAGACAGCTGACTCACTCTGTACACACACACACACCAACAATTAAAAATAAAAATACACAAACAAACCACCAACTTGCTTTATTATTTAACAACAGAATTGATTTCATAGTTGAATGAAATCAAATTGTATTCGAATTTGTAACCCAAGTTTGAGTGTAAATTTGCTTGTATTTTGTATGAACGAATTTTGTTGTGAATTGAAGAAAGTTTGTTTATTTGTGTACGTAATTTCTCTCATACACATATATCTATGTATATATATATATATATATGATATATATATATATACAGCCGAAATCTAGCTTTAAGTTTAAATAACGAACGAATATACGTAGAGAGGAGATAGAAGAATAAGGAAGGAGAATAGTGAGAATAGATAGACTTAGATAAATCGTAAAGACGGAGAATATACTCAGCCCGCCGAGCACTCCGCAAGTAGGAACAAATACAAACCGCACTAACGCACAGACACCAACACCCAATATGGCAAATGCACCACCACCAACTCCGCCAGGAGCGGGAAACAATGCCGGAACACCAGCATTTAACCTACAAGAGGTTATTTTTCGCTAAGAGCAAGATTCCGTTGCTCGAAGGGCCAGGAGGTGAGGAACTGGACCGACAGTTCACCTATGGTTGAAGCTATTAGAGCGTAGCTTTGAGGCAGAGCACGTAATAGACGAGGCAGAGAAGATTGCAATAGCGTGTTGCAATGTCAGCCCGAAAGGAGAGTTCATCTGCAAGAATAGTGTTGGAGAACTGCTCAGAGGTCATGAGTGCAAGGACCTTTGCAGACTTTAAGAAGGCTTCTGTTAGATAACTTAGCCCCAGCAACTTCAACGCGTATGTTTGATCAGTTTCGAGGAGTTGATAAGAATGCCATGGAGTAAAACCACCACTCTATCCACGCATGTGAATCAATCATTAGGGTACCTAAATACCTTCCTAGAGGAGGTAGAAGGGAGGTACAATGTGACGTATTCTGCAGAAGGCCAGAAGGTTCTTCTGATGTCCATCTTGTACCATAAACTACCGACAAGAGCCACGAAATTAGAACTAAATAAAGCAATGTCTGTGAGCAAGACAGTCACAGAAATGGTAGCAGAGCTTACCGAAAAGATAGGGATGCATCGACCTGCATATGATAAAATAAGTGCTATAGAGGCACAGGAGGATTTGGAATATTGGAGAAAAAGGAACGAAAGGGAAGGATACTGGGAGCGACCTGACGAAGCAACATATGAAAGGTATGGTAGATACCGACAGAGAGGTCAAAGGTCAAGACCACAGACCAGGGGGACATACAGGAACATCACCTGGAGGGATGAAAGCGTCGATAAGGAAAATAGGGATCCAGGCAACAGATTATATAATAACTACAGGGGCAGAGATTATAGGGGTCAATGGAGAAGAGAGTACTCTGAGGAGCGTGGCAAGAGATCCACCTCTCCTCAAAGGAGAAATAATGTCAGATGGAATTTACCTGACAACAGGCCTTTGAGTGTCAAGCCATTGGGCATACACCAAGGTCCCAGGCCTGATAATAAATATGGGAACCTACGTAGTAGGGATAGTAGTAGGGACGACGGAAGACGTCGCCCACGATATCCATCAAGAGACAGGTATGAAAACCCTGACAGATCTCCATCGCCAAGGAGACTGACAACTACACCAAGAACTTCACCAGTAGTAAGGAAGAAGACTTGGTTAAATAAACATAAGGTCAATAAAGGTAAATGACCAACCACATGTGGAAGACAAATGGGAACCACATGAATGGAGGTGGCCTAGTCAATATGCTACTGACGAAGAGTCGGAGCCAGAAGAACCACCTTATAGTAATGATTACAGTAGTGATGAGGAAAAGAGAAGAAGAAGCCAATCGAATTGCTTTTTTAGAACTCATCAACAAGGACATCCCAAAGAGGGGATGATAAGAAATGAAAAAGGCATCCAACACCCATATCTTAAACACAGTAAGACATGTGACACTTGGGAACCACAAGTGATCCATGAAAGAAGAAGTTCGAAACAAGATATGAGAGTGGCAGGATATTATTTGCCTTTACAAATACTCGGAAGTACAGAACTTCACCCAGAATTAGCCTTTATAGATACAGTGGCTCATCAATAAGCGTTCTGAAAGAGGAACAGATATGACGAATTAAAAAGAGATTGCAACTTAGTATTGCAAGAGGCATATGTGAGCCTCAGGTCAATCACTGACAGTAAAGATAGAAGTTTTTGGAAGAGTGTCATTAGAGATAAGATTGCATAAATATGTGCATAAAATACAAGGCACTAGTGGTAGGAGATGAATGCACCTTTAAAGGTAATATCCTTATAGGATGTGACGTGCTATCCTCACTACCCATAGTACTAGACTTCCAAACCAATAAAATATATCATGCGAGGCGTAGTGCCAAATTACCCATGATTAATCCATTTGCTCACGAGATAGAGCTAGAAATGACATATAAACCTAATGTAGAGCAAGAGTATTTGCTCAGCGGAGAAAACTCTGTAAACAAGAGCTCCGTAAGTGACAAGAAACCTGGAGGGCGAGGTATACCAGTACCGCCAAATTTCGAGAATGAAATTGGAAGTGCTCTACTTCCCAAAGAAAGAAATATCGACTATATCGATACATATGAGATAATAAAAGATGTAAGACTCGATAGGAGCATGTATGACATAAGCCGCCAACCCAGGGAGGTGAAGACACGCAAACCAATGCCACTATCATTAACCCCCGGAGCGCAGTTAAATGAAAAAAATAGTATTTGTGACCGTAGCGTAAGTCGCTTAATCACTAGAGCAGCCAGGTGTCCCTGAGCTTGGAGAGAGACATAAAACGCATAGACGTAGTCCCCCAAGACATACAACCGTAAGCTTAAGTCTCATAAGAAGTGAAGCGCAGCAAAGATCGGATAAAATGCATGAATTAGATGCAGAAGATGAGGTAGAATCCCTCATAAAGCAATTAAAGAGCTTAAATATACAAGATGAGAATGAGCACAGCGCTCACCTAAATGAACAGCGTGCACCGACCGAGGTGGTAAAATCGCAAAAGAAAAGTGAAAGCCATTCTATAAGCAAGAATGAGCATAGCTCACAATATGATGGCCAACTGATGGAGGAGAATGAGCACAGCAGTCACCATGAAAAAGTGCGTAGCCCAAAGGGGGTAGTAACATCGCATAGCGTGGAGAGTAACTGCAATAGCCATAATCCACATCAGAATGAGCCCAGCGCTCACCGAAATGTACAGCGTACACCGACCGAGGTGATAAACTCGCCAAAGAATGAGCAACCGCAAGTGATGAGTAAGAAAGACTTACAATTACTAGGTATGAGCCTCAACAAAAGAAATCTTAATAAAGGGAGTCGTTGGCAACCCCAACGATTGTATTACCCGTGTCTGAGTCCCAGAGAGGCAACACGTGATAAAAAGGATGACCCGTGGCCGGAGCCAAAATTGGCACCACGTGATAAAAAGGATTACCCGTGTCTGAGTCCCAGAGATGCAACACGTGACAAAAAGGATTATGACCCGTGGCCGGAGCCCCAGGAGGAGGCACCACGTGATAAAAAGAGTAACCCGTGTGTAAAACCCAAGGGGGTGACACGTGACAGAATTAGTGAGTTATCGTTGAACTCAGAAAACGATTATGGAGAGTTATCGTTGAACTCAGAAAACGATTATGGTGAGTTATCGTTGAACTCGGAAAACGATAGTGAAGAGTTTTCATTTAGCTCAGAAAATGAAAAATTTACCGATCAGACTTATCCTACAATTAATTATGACATAAACTTAGTGGAAAAAGAACTTCCCAGCTACACCGCAACCATAGCCGAAAACCGAGAGATTCCAGCAGGATGTAGGAGCTTGTTTGAAATTACTTTAGGTAATGGAAAGGGAAAGACTCTCTGCGAAAATCAGCTAATGGTGACGGAGGCTAAGAGTGACCTAAGAGAGGATGGATGTATTTTTGTGGGCAGTGTTTTATCCCCAGTGAAGAAAGGGAGAATATTGATAGAAGTATTAAACCTAGGAAGGAAACCCATAAAGTTGGGAAAAGGGAGAGAACATCACTAAGGTATATGAAGTAGAAAGAGAGCCCACAAACTCCATCCGAAATACTCACATGCATGTAAACAACCAACAGAACATGCATAGGAAGGTGGTAAGGAAGAGAGATTCGGAGTTCATTCATGCCACCAGAGAAACGATAATGAAGCGTATACATGATGAGGAGAAGGATAGAGTGAGAGGAAAAGGGTCAGGACAGGAAATACCCACCAGGTCACAAGGGCTCAGCCCTCGACAACTGTATAAGACCTACGAGAGAATACTGACTAAGACTAGTAGGAAAGGCAGTGTACTGAGAAACAGAGGTGAACTAGATCGTATGATCAGTTTCTTGATGAGGAACAGAGACATCGTAGGACTAGCGGAGGACCCCATAGGGAAATACCCCGGGTACGAATTTAAACTAGAATTAGAACCGGATTGTCCTAAGGTGTTATATACACAACAGTACAAACAGCCAAGAGTGTACCAAGAAGGCATTAAGAAATGGACGGAGAAGCAGTTAGGGGAAGGACTTATAGAGCCCTCTGTCTCACCGTTCTCATCGCCATTGTTAGTGGTACCCAAGAAAAATCCGAACCAGATCCGTGTGTGTATAGATTACAGGCTTATAAATAGACACAGTATATCGGATAGGTTCCCAATACCAGACATAAATGAGACCATAAATAGTCTAGGTAGGGCGAAAGATCTTTAGCACCATAGATATCAAGGAAGGGTTTCACCATGTGCAACTCGCTAAAGAATCAAGGCCTGTGTTAGCGTTTCGATCGCCACTGGGATCTTTTCAACCCACTGTGTTACCGATGGGGTTGAAACAAGCGCCTGCCGTGTTCAGCAGGGTGATGCAAACCGCATTATCGGGATGCATAGGATTAGCATGTCTTAGTTACGTAGACGATATAGTGATCTTTGCAGAAGATCTGGAGTCTCACTATAAGAACTTGGAAAAGGTTTTTGATGCTTTAAGGAGAAGTAATTTAAAGATAAAATTGGACAAGTGTGCTTTCTTTAAGAAAGAGGTTACCTTTTTAGGGTTCTTAATATCCGATAAAGGGATCACGGTGGATCCGGAGAAAATCCGAACTCTTAAAAGGATAAAGAGTCCCAAGGATGTCCCAGAGATTCGATCTATTATGGGATTCTTTAACTTCTTTAGGAACTTAATTCCGGATTTTAGTAGTATAGCAGCACCGATTAATAAACTATTAAAGAAGAAGGAGAAGTTTGAATGGGGAACAGAGCAAGAGGAGGCATTGCAGAGATTAAAAGGATTGTTAGCGCAAGAACCTCTCTTGCAATACCCAGATTATGATAAAGAATTTATCATAGTGACTGATGCTTCCAAGCAAGGGCTTGGTGCAGTTTTGTTGCAGGAAGATGAGACCGGTAATGAAAGACCTGTGAGCTTTGCCAGTAGGACACTGACCAAAGGCGAGAAGAACTATTCCATTACGGAAATGGAAGCATTAGGAATTGTGTTCGCGCTAAAAAAGTTCAAAAACATGATATACAGGTATCCCATCACAGTGAGATGTGATCATACTGCCGCTATTGCAATATTTGCAAAGAAGGATTATCCTTCAGCACGATTGGCAAGATGGTCTCTCATCGTGAGTGACTTCTGCCCTAAATTCGAGTACATAAAAGGGAAGAAGAACCAAGTGGCTGATTTATCTAGGTATATTCCGGAGGATAGGAGAACGCTCATAGTGATGAGGAGAGCGAGGAAAGCATCGATTTCGTCAAGCAAGAAATCCGAGAACCTATAGCGATGTCTTCTAGATGCTGACGTGATAAGTAAAGCTCAAAAGAGCTGTCCGATATTAAAACAGCTGTATGAGGAACTGGAGAAAGAAAAGAAGATAACAGGTTTTAGAATGTACAAAGGAATGATCTTTATCAGGAAAGGAGAGAATTACAAGATCTATATTCCGGATAGTCTTGTGAAGACCGCAGTAATGTTGGCTCACGCAGCATATGAGTCCGGTCATACCGGGATAGACAGAACTGTGAGGAGATTGAAAAGGAGATTCTACTTTAAAAGAATGAGGAAGACAGTAGAGGAGTACTGTCAGCAGTGTCATATATGCCAGGCAGTCAAAGGCAATGACCCTGTGAAAGCAAAGTTGGGACAGTATCCATTAGCGGACACACCGTTCGAAAAGGTGGCAATGGATCTGTTGGGACCACTACCCAGAACAACACAAGGAAGTCAGTACATCCTTGTCTTCAAGTGTCAGATTACAAAGTATGTGGAATTGGTGGCGCTTAAACATCGAGACAGCTCCACCATGGTTAGGTTACTTGATCGAAAGAATAATAGTTAACCACACATGTCCCGGAACATTGGTTTCAGATAACGCGGGAGAGTTTAAAGGAACCATGATGAAAGAGATATGTAAAAGGTTCGGGATAAAGAAGGTGGAAATAGCCGTTCGAAGTCCATGGAGTAATAGTAGCGTAGAGAGAGTCAATAAAGACATAGAAAACTACCTACGTTGCTATGTGAAAGAGAATCAGAAGGACTGGGATCAGTTCTTACCCTTAGCCCAGGCTACGATAAATAACACATACAATGCTAGTATCCAATCGGATCCTCATTTTATGTTATATGGTTATACTAAACGAATGCCAGCAGAATTGCCAAACAGTTCATTAATTAAGAACAATAAGACGATAGAGCCCAGCACCGATTTTGATAACTTGACAGAAACTCTTTACAAAACGAATTAGGAGAATTAGAGAGCATGGGAAGGATGTGCTGGAAAAGGAAGTACGGAGGTATACATTACAAAAGGATAAAGGAAGAAAATTTAGAGAGGTTAGAACAGGAGACATGGTATATATGAAGACCGTGAAACCACCTAAGTTATCACCAAAATTATACCGCAAATGGAAGGGACCATTTCGCGTGGAAGGTATAGCGAATCAGTTTGGTGATGGTAATGTATATATCCTGAGAGATCCTCTAAACAATAGACTTTATAACTGTCATGCCGATAATTTCAAGATAGTAAAGGCGAGGGGTAAAGATAAAGGCACGGCACAGAAAGTAGCTGACGATCAGTTTGGCGAGTTGGAGCGGCCAAAGAGAAAAGCGGAAAAGGCCATCAAGGGGGAGCTTACTCCAGATAGATATGATGAAGAGGAGCCAGAGGACGATAGAGATACGACACACTATCCAACACCCAAGGGAAAGGTACTGACAAGACCCAATGTATCGGATAATCACACAGGCTAATGATGACCAAGTGAGCGTAGACGACGATAGGGACGAACGAATCTGCCGTCGAGGACAATCAACCATCGATCCCGGAAGGGGAGCAGGCAGAAGCGCCAGGAGATATACCGGAAGATGTCAAGGCAGATACCATAGAAGCCAGTAATAGCTGAAGAGGCTCGTTCTGAATGGGAAGATTCACCTGTATCTGTAAGACCGAAGCGTAAAGATCCGGATAAAGAATACAAGACCACCACCACAAGGATACACAACCATAATTACGATCTCCAATAAAAACACGCAGCAAGGAAACATCATCGCAACCATCAACCGACCTTACTGAAACATCGAAAAGGAAGAATGTGAGATTTGACCCAGTAATAATTAAAGCGAAAATATTATCAAAGTTCTAAAGAATAAAATAACGATTGTACATAAAATTACATGAAGTATGAATGAATGAAGTGTGTGAAAGACACCCTTAAATATTCTTAATAAAACGAAATTCTTACGCTTACATTATATTATGTTTTTATGTGTTTTAGAATGAATGCTGTCGCATGCATACTAGCTGGAGAACCAGATACATTAGCACAACTTGCAGCAATTAAAATAGGCGTGCAAATATGCACAAACAAGCAAGTAAAAGCGTACGTTAAAAAGACGAATTTTAGGATATGAAAATTTTGACTTGGATCGGTATGTATTCAATCTTATTGCAAACCCTAAGATAGTACCGATACAATTGCCTCTTTCCAAGAAAGAGAATTCAGATAAAACAATACTATTACACTACATTTCTACACAATTACAAGATTATAGGCATGCCAAAAAGCTTGATTAATATCATAATTATATGGGTGAACATTGTTTTCCAAAACACCCTACGATTCATAATTAATAAACAACATAGATTGTACCAAACGGTAGGTGATACGTTGCTAAACTTATTAGATGCCAACTGTTACAATGCCAAAGGCAATATAAAAATGTCAGCTGTGACTCGTAAAATGATGGTATACACCGCCAGCGCGGAAGCCATTAATAAATACATAGAGTGGTTTACTCCATTTGTAATGTATGACTCATGGGCGGAAGGAATCCGTGATTACGTGAGAGACGGAGTTGCAATAAAAGTACAGACAATATGTGAACATCTATATGAAAGGAGAGCCTGGATGTCACTGACCGAGGTTTACATAACTCTGTTGGACAGAGCAGGAAGGATGGAGTTGTCGTTCCAGATGGAACCGACAGAGACCTTTGATGACACATATCGTTTCTTGATAATGAATTTGTCTTTAGGATGCAAGAGGTTAGCATACAGACATGCAAAGCACCAAGACAAGTTAGGTCTAGTGAAGATTTTACTGTTATGGAGGAATAGAGCATTACTGATGTCAGAATGCAGGTTCTTATTCCCACATTTACAGAGCACTTACAGTATCATCAAACACATGATAAAGAGGATGGAACAGGAAGAGGAATACCCGATTAACTTCCCACTTAGTAATTCAATTGGTTTTGTAAAAGAATGAGAGATTTTTACAATGGGGAAGACAATGTAGTTGATGCGAGGTTCGTGTTGTATAAATTATTAAGGCTATATATCGATACTCATGAGGAGAATGAGTTGATATATGAGGCCATAGAGGTATTCATGAAGAGAAAGACGACTATGGCAATAAGGGATTTGTACAGTAAAGTCTGCATAAGGAGTTGGGAGAACAAGTGTTTTAGGATGAGTAAACTGGTTTTGGATATGATATCCCCAGAAATTAAAACATCTGTGCAACTAGCGCTGAGGCCAACCGAATCACCACCTGTGATGTTGTTATTCCAGGAATGGGTAGCGAGAAGACAGTTTGAGTGGATTGACATAGTGCTAAGGGAAAATATAGGAAAAGTAATGATAGGAGTCACCCTTCTCGACAAGAAAGCGGTGAGATATGCACTAGATCCCACTTACTCAGTAACATGGTCGCTTACATGGACTGGAAACAGATATACCATAGAACACGCTGATAACCATCGTACCAGGCATTATCACCATGGTTTGGTAGAATAGGCTTAACATAAAACAATATCACAGATTACAATAAAATTAATTTTACATTTTCATCAATAACTTTTAAATGATTTATCAGTCATTATTTTGAACACGATAATGTTTTCAGAAACACTTTCACCTACATTTTGATATATATATCGACTTATTTCATTAACTTTCATTTATTATTATTATTATTATCAAAAACATATATAATATATATAATTATCGTTATTTTCTTATTCTTACTTTCGTTCCGAATCACGATAAAATTCAAGTTCAAATATTTCTTTTATCTACATCCGCCGCTGAATGAATGACTTTTTGGGAAAATACCTACGCTTTAATCATGACTAAGAGTCCACACTCTAGACACACTCACATTACAGACACATATAGACAATTTTTATTATCACCACTTACGTAACTGTACGCGTGCTACAAGCCACACACAAACTAATATACCAAATACATTCTATTCTGTTAACGATTTTATTTCATTTCAATACGCAATATAATTGATTATGAAAGCTTTTAATGTTTTAATGCTAATGCACCACTTTAATAATGATGATGTACGAGGAAGATTTGGTGTACATGTATGTATGAAGAATTATATGCAATATTTGATTATTATCTTATACATGTATATATATATATATATCATTATTATTATAAGTAGGGGTTATTCAGATTGAATATCAATATGATATATAGCGTTTGATTTAATGCTGTTAGAGTAATTATAAAAAATTATTATTATTATTATTATTATTATTATTATTATTATTATTATTATTATTATTATCAGTCTGAATGACGAGAATAATACGAAGCGCGAAAGTGAATAACTGACCGATACCGGATATTGATTGTATATTAAACATATGATTTAATTGCGTGTATGTTTATGGCATGTGCGATATATCTTACGCACACACACACAGCTAACCAGCTGATGATCCCGATTATGTATATATATATATCTAATTAATAATATTTCGGTGACGTATAGTCCCTGTGCATATTTACTCCATATTGATTCTAATTTTGGAATAATGATGTCATTTATGCATTTATTTATAAATGTATACATGATTCGCTTGCTTTGGAATTTCTTTCGATATAATAGACAGATAATTGTCTACCTGTCATAAGTACATATATAATTTTGTTTTTCTGTTAATTTATATTTTTAATCAAATATACATGGCCAATATAAACACATGTACCTGTTTATATTGTCATTATTATTATTATTGTTAATCTTAACCATATTGCATGTTTTTACAGTTTGTAAAATTTTTTTTATTTTATTGTGTTCGATTTTTTTTTAATATTATTATTTTCTCTGATTTTGATGGTGAACCAACAAAAGAAATGGTTGCACACATTTGTTTCACGTAGACTTTACATCTAATTGATTTGTATTTTGTTTTGCGTTACTTATTATTTTGGTTTTACATTATTGATTTGATATAATATGTAATTTTTTTTTGATTTTGTTTGTGTTATTATTGTTCTTACGAATCCCACTCAGTTTGTATTCGTTAGGTATGTTAGGATTATTTTCAATTAGTTTTCGATTTTATTTCGATTTTTTTTTGTACCAATTTTGATGTCATTAATGTATGTTTTCGTTGACTCACGAATGCTCCGCATTTTCATTAGGGGGGCGGCATTCTATAAAGTAGCATACACACACACATGTATTACTTTATATATATAGATGAAAGCTGGTAAACTGAAACTTAATATATAACAATAACAATCTTTTGTTAACAATTCTTTTGTGACAATAACTCTTTTGTTTCTCTCGTATTCAAGAGACGAGTGCATAAACAAACAATCATAGTTAACTACTTCGTATAGCTGGTAGTCACGTAGAGAGTGCCTTTACAGAAGGAGTAAAAACAAAAGGAAAGAAAATAATATTAATAATATTATTACTATTATTATTATTATTATTAAATGATATTATTATTGATTATTATTATTATTATTATTAATATTCAATAACAGTTATAACAGTGATTGTTGTTTAGACAGTGCAACAGTGATAATTATTATTGTTCGAAACAATGCATGAGTGATACAATAATTATTGTTGTTATTGTTAACAGTGATAATTGTTATTATTCAGAACAGTGCATCAGTTATACAATAATTATTGTTATTATTAACCATAAATGTCACTACCAAGACGATTATTATTATTATTAATATCATAGTACGAAGTTGTTTACAAGAAAGTATCGCCTATCTTGTGCAATAGAGACAGGATGGGTTTCCGCCCAGCAAGGCGCCTGAACAACGCCCGAGTGACGTAAATGGGCCTAGCATATAAGGAGCGATGACGCTCGGGCCCCACCATTAGACCAAAGGACACTGTGCTACCTTGTTGCACTAAAGTGATCCAGAAAACAACCGGCTGCTTTCTTCAAAAGCAATCGATCTAGAAACTTTTTATATTATTAATGTAACGAATGTAATTTCAGTTTACTCATCTTTAAAATAAATTTGTAAGTTGAACAATCAACTTAAAATTGAGAATACGAAAACATAGGGAATTCTTAATTATATATATATATATATATATATATATAATTGCGAATTAGGACATACATAAAAATTGTATGTATATATATATATCTGTATATATATAGATATATATATATGCAATGTTTTATTTTTACTTTCAGCATAAAAATATAGACAGAACAGACGCGGTTTTTTTTTCTTTTGATTCTAGTCTTCTCAATTTTGTTCTTGTCTAACCATTTACCATTTAATTATTAATCTGATATATTAGCCAGGAAAGTGGATTCGTTTTTTAAAATAATAAAACAATAAATAAATATATTTGAAAGAATTCATTTATCAATCATCCCTTTCCAACCCACAAAGAAGACAGGATATCAACTCTGTGGTCAACTAAATTGGGGACAAAAGAAGGACATATCTTTTGTCTTGATTACTCATAATTGTCGCGTCGCCTGTGGTACTACCTCTGAGTCACATAACTTTTCCATAAGTATACCCGTGTACCGTTAGGACTATTCTCTACACAAAATCCACAGAGGTAAATTTGTATGTCCAGACTCAGAAATTGAACTACGAAGAAAAGCTAGACATAAAACACCTAGGTGTAGTACACTGGGGGAAAACTGCGCGATATATATATATATATATATATATATATATATATATATATATATATATATATATAAATTATACTTTACAAATGTTATCATATTGCTTGCGTAATTAATATAATCATATTTAACATTTTAAAAGATAAAACTTTCCTGAAATTTAAAGGTCTTATCTAATAGAAAAGAAATAGTTTTGCATTTTATTGTTTGCTGCAAAATGAATCTATTTACTATGGTATATATATATATATATATATATATATATATATATATATATATATATATATATATATATATATATATATATATATATATATATATATATATATATATATATATATATATATATATATATATATATATATATATATATATATATATATATATATATATATATATATATATATATATATATATATATATATATATATATATATATATATATATATATATATATATATATATATATATATATATATATATATATATATATATATATATATATATATATATATATATATATATATATATATATATATATATATATATATATATATATATATATATATATATATATATATATATATATATATATATATATATATATATATATATATATATATATATATATATATATATATATATATATATATATATATATATATATATCAGCTTTGACAACTAAATATGAAAGAGATTTTTCTTTATTGTTATTATGATAGCCTTTGCATCTGCAAAGGTTAACATAGATTCAGAATGGGAGTTTTACAAGGTAAAATTCATTTGAACGTTTTAATATACTAATAGCTTAAATTTTGCATTCTGAAATTATTAAATATATATTCATAATAAAAATAATTTCAATTATATATGTGTTTATTTATTTCTTTCTGGAACTTTGCAATATTCCTATATACTAATAACTGTTATTATATATATATATATATATATATATATATATATATATATATATATATATATATATATATATATATATATATATATATATATATATATATATATATATATATATATATATATATATATATATATATATATATATATATATATATATATATATATATATATATATATATATATATATATATATATATATATATATATATATATATATATATATATATATATATATATATATATATATATATATATATATATATATATATATATATATATATATTTATAAAGAATAAAAAAAATTTTTTTGGCAACATTTAATGCTGAAAAAATCTACGGATAAAACTTTGCTTGATTCTCAATTCTCAGTTTTCCCCCCTCTTATATTTGGGCTCATAGGAGGAATTCGTCTCCCCAGAAGCCCTTTTCAGTAAAAAAAAAAAACAAAAAAAAAAAAAAAAAACATGAAATGTTAAAAATATATATTTGTATTCTTATTCTTATTTTGCACACTATTGTAAATTTTTTACTTTTACCTAAATAAAATTTTTTTAGATTTTGATTTCAAAAATGCCACAATATTTTATTTTATCAATGCAATTGCGAGTATTATTTTGGAGAAAATACAATGCATTTATATGTTAGTTTTTGCATAATATATTATATTTAATATACATTTCCTTATTTAATCACACTTGGTGACTTAGAAGAGCAAAATCTGTTAACATTTGAAAAACAGAGAATTAAAAAATTTCATTGTAAATTATAGATCTAATTTCCAGCTCTAGTTTCGTAAAAGATTTTGAAATGGTATTCTATATTCTTTATAGATTTTATAGATATTTTTCATTTGTAGGAAAAGTTTAACAAGAGATATTCACCTGAAGAAAATGCACAAAGATACAAAGATATTTCTAGCTCTAGTTTAGTAAAGATAATTTTTAAAATTTTGAAATGGTATTCTATAGTCTTTAGAGACTTAATGGATATTTTTTATATATAGGAAAAGTTTAACAAGAGATATTCACCTGAAGAAGATACACAAAGATACAAAATTTTCCAGCAAAACAAACTTAAAATCGCAGAACACAACAAGAGATTTGAAGAAGGAAAAGAAACATTCAAGATGGGTATTAATCAATTTGCTGATAAGGTAATGTTAAAATTACCAGTTTTAGAAACGTTTTAATTTATAAAACTTTTATGATATCCTGTGCCTTGAAGAATTCTTTTTGAGCAGAGTTAAAAATCTGCTGTATAGTCTGTAAATAATAATCAGTTTTAGAAACGTTTCAATTTATAAAACTTTCATGATATCCTTTGCCTTGAAAATTTCTATTGAACAAATTTAAAAATCTGCTGTATATAGTCTGTAAATAATGATCAGTTTTATCAGTTTTAGAAACGTTTCAATTTATAAAACTTTTATAATATCCTTTGCCTTGAAAATTTCTATTGAACAAATTTAAAAATCTATAGTCTGTAAAAATATTATTTCAAATGATACGAAAATAGTAGCACTGATCATCTTGCCATTGGCACAGTACCTTAGAAAATTCCCAAGTAATAAATTTTGAGTTTGTGAATTTTATTCTTTGCTCTATCTTTGCGCCTCAAAACCCTAGAAGCCCTAAAAGCCCTAGAAGCACTAGAAGCCCTAAAAGCCCTAGAAGCACTAGAAGCCCTAAAAGCCCTAGAAGCACTAAAAGCCATATAAGCCCTGGCCTCTATTTTCACTCTGAGCCTCGGTCTCAAGTTTCAGCCTCAATTTTTATTACATTTATTATGAAATTAAAATATAAGCAAAATTAAAATAAGAATTTTTTTTTTCTCAGTTAATGTCTTTAGTAAATATTTCTCTCAAGCAAATTTTTGTTCAAAATAGAAATTTTAAGAGATTATATATTTCTATGTTTATTAATTTTAATATGAAAAAGATCCCAGAAGAACCCCACCTGCTTAACGAATTCAAGAAACATACTGGTGAAAATAAGAAAGGAGCAAGAGTTCACAAAACCAGACCAGGGTACTCATATCCGAAATCCGTTGACTGGAGAGAATCAGGTTGCATATCTGGAGTAAAAGATCAGGGTCAGTGTGGTTCTCCTTGGACATTTGTTGTGGTAATTATCATTTTAGTTTTATTTATGCCATAATGATGTTAAAGAAAATAATATCATGTGATTCTTTTAATTAAATAAATGTGTATACTTATAATTTTAGTTAGAAATTCACTTTTGAAAATGAAAATTTTTATTTTTCAGTCTGAAAGTTTAGAAGCAGCTTGTTGCCTAAAAAATGGCTACCTTGTTTCACTCTCAACTCAGAATTTGATAGACTGCGTTGAAGGAGCGTCTTGTTCTGGAGGGGTAATGAATGATCCTGCATTTGACTATATAGAATCTAGTGGAGGTCTTGATACAGAAGCAAGTTACCCTTTTACTGGCCAGGTCTGTTTATTTCTAACATTACATTATTATAGTTAAAGTAAATCAAATTTATGATGAATTATCTTGTAAAATAACAAAATAAAAATGATAAAAAAAATGTAGTAATCAAAGGGCATTAGCAAGATTTCTTTTGATTTATTAGTTTTTCCTTACTAAGGATTCTTTCAATTATATTATACAAATCATAGCACGGTACAGCTAGCAAAGGGAAAATACTCTTAAGATCAGGACTTAATCACTAAATTTGATTTTTATCATGATTTCGATAGATGCTTTTTAAGTACATCATATTTTATACAACCATTCAAGTCTATAGAACATTTGGACGTGGTGCAACACTAGGTACTAAGCACTTGATACTAAGAAAATATTCCTTGATTCTAACCCATATGTGGCACTATATGATTATGCATTTTTTGTTTATTTACTAAGCAAAGCGCGTTTTTTTTAATTTTTTTGTTCTCAATCCTTTTTGAATTTTGTGCAGAATCTTAAAAACTGAAAGCTGGGAGTTTTTCTCTTAGTTTTTTTTTAAGGAAATTAAGAAAATTACTCCCAAATCTATTTTTTGTTGGGGTGAGGGATCTGCTACCAATTTTCCAAAGCAATTTTGACTTACTTCATTTTTGTACCTATTAATTTGTAAGTTTTTGAAATAATTTATAAAGTTTGCAGGTGAAATTAAAAGGAATGAGGCGAATTATTTTGATAGAATTATTTACAAATATTAATTGCATCCTCAGTTATATATAAAAAATTGCTATGAATGCTAAAAGTACGAAATAAATGCTAAAAGGGCTATTTAAATGCTAAAAGGAAAGCGAGACAGTATTATTTTCTGAAATATAAATTAATTATCTAAATATTTATTAATTAATTATCTACTAAAGCTATTAAATATTGTTTACTGGAATCTTTTTATAAAATATTAATAAAAGAAGTGAATAAAATAATTATAAATAAAAGATTGAAATTTATTGAAAAACTAATCAACAAAATCACAGACGAAAACTATACGATCATTTTTTTTACTTAATTAAACCTTTGAAAAAAAGTTTTAGGTAAAAAAAAAAAAAAAAAAAAAAAAAAAAAAAAAAAAAAAAAAAAAAAAAAAAAAAAAAAAAAAGAAAGTAAAATAAAATAATATTAATAAAAAAAATTCTTTAAAAACATTTTTATTAATATTGGAAATTTTGGAAAGAAAGAGGAAGACTTCAATTGGAAGAATGAAATAATCTGGGATAACAGATCAAAAAAAAAAAATTTTTTTTTCTTCTGAATATACAAAATAAATATAATAATCGACAATCTCTAATTTTTGGGGAGAAGCCAATTTCGTCCAGACTTACAAAATTATTATTATTATTATTATTATTATTATTATTATTATTATTATTATTATTATTATTATTATTATTATTATTATTATTATTATTATTATTATTATTATTATTATTATTATTATTATTATTATTATTATTATTATTATTATTTTATTATTATTTTATTATATTATATTATATTATTTTATTATTATTATTATTATTATTATTATTATTATTATTATTATTATTATTATTATTATTATTATTATTATTATAAATGATATTATTATTTTATTATTAGTATTTTTATAATTATTATTAATTGATATTATTATTTCTAAAATTAATATTATTATAATCACTATAATAATGATAATAATAATTATTATTATTTTTATTAATTTTAAAATTACTATAACATTGCTATTTCAGCAAGGTGTTTGCCATTTCGATCCAGCAAACATTGGTTGTCCTTGTAGCGGCTACGTATCAATCCCTTCAGGTAGTGAAGACGACCTATTAACTGCAGTGGCAACTGCGGGCCCTGTCACGGCAGCCATCGACGCTAGCCGAGTTTCTTTTCAGCTTTACGCTTCAGGAGTTTATTACGATGCCTCTTGTAGTAGTGTTATCTTAGGTCACAGCGTTTTGATCGTGGGTTACGGTACTGAAAATTCGGCTGAATTTTGGTTGGTTAAAAATTCTTGGGGAGTCAGTTGGGGAGAAAATGGATATATTAAAATGGCTCGTAACAGGGATAACAATTGTGGGATAGCGTCAGATGCTGCTTACCCGTTAGTGTGAGAATTAAGTTTTCTTTAAGTATACACACACGGGCTCATATATATATATATATATATATATATATATATATATATATATATATATATATATATATATATATATATATATATATATATATATATATAGTAAAGTTATATATACAGAGCAGTTTTCTTTAATCATAAAGTTGTGTATAGCTCAGGCTAATATAAAAATAAAAAATTATACATATATTTTTAAAAGTGATTTAAGAGAATTAATTAAATGAATGTTTTTTTTTATTAAAGTGAATGATTTAAAATAATTTTAAAAATAGAAGAAATGTTAAAAAAATAATACATTTTGTTAAATAAAATTGAACAACAATGATATAATAATGTAAAACTATTATTTTCAGAATTCGCGGTTTTCTGCAAATAACCCGCGAAATTTAAAGGAATAACAATTATATTAAATATTTTTTTGCAAGAAATATCATAATAATAAATATATATTTTATTAATAAATTAAAGTTATTACTATAATTCCAAATTATATGTACTTTGGTAAAATAAAACTTTTAATGTAAGTATAAATAGTTATTAATTGTTTATAACATGTTTATTCAACACATTATAATGAAATATTTTTTATAACATGGTTGTTGTGTATTTTGAATAAAATTAATTAAAAAGTGGAAAACTTCTCTACTTGTTTCATGATTCTTCCCATTTTTTATATAATTATTAGGTTTCGAAAACAAATAGATTTAGTATTCACTTTTACCACCAGTCAGAAGCAGCAATCCCCTGAGAGAAAATAGCAGCCATGGTTCCAGAAGAAGCAGCCGACATCAAGAAGTCATGAAACAGTAATTTGACACCTACACCTTTGTCCTCGGCTACTTATCAAAGTAACAGGCTATAAGAAGAAGATCCTGACGCCTCTGCCCTTCAAAGGTTACCCAGTTTGGCAGTAGTATTTGCACTCGACTGTGGTTCCTTCCACTTTTGAAGAAGTTCTTCAAGCAGGAAGCAAAAGGCCTGAAGAGAAGTGGTGGCTACCACACGTCTACTAGTCGGTTCAACACAAGAGGACACAAGAACACCCAGGATTTATTGTTGCAAGACTATAAATTTGATAACCCTAGACCATATATGTATATATATATATATATATATATATATATATATATATATATATATATATATATATATATATATATATATATATATATATATATATATATATATATATATATATATATATATATATATATATATATATATAACCAAATTATATTATAAACTATATTTCCAGTATTGTTTTCTTCAACCCATCATGGGTTTTATTGTTTTTGTAAGATAACTTCATGATAAGGCAGGCCCTCCCAAATTGTATATCGCTGAACACTTACTTGTTTACCGTGATATTATTTTTTTTTTCTTGAGAATTTTTGCCATCTTCAAATAAAGTAAAATAAAATAATAACAATATCAAAAATAAAAAGTAAAAATAATAATAATGAAAATAAATAATAATAATAATAATGATAATAATAATAATAATAATAATAATAATAATAATAATAATAATAATAATAATAATAATAATAATAATAATAATAATAATAATAATAATAATAATAATAATAATAATAAAAAATAAATGTTAATAATAATAACTTTAATAATAAAAATAAAAATAACTAAAATAAATAAATAAATTTAATATAGATTGCTTGATTTACCTGAATTAATATTGTAAATATTTTGTTGAATTTGATTTCAAAGAAATATTTTTTTTTTACCTCACTACGTAGCGGAATCAAAGTTCTGAAAATTATTGCCAAAGTTCTTTATAATTTAAAGAGGAATTTTCTTTTTTAATTGACCAATTTTTGTACAATAATAAAAAAAAATATTTAGCAATTAATAAAAAGTTTATTTAATTCAATATTTTTACTTTAAACTCCATGTTTTTCTTTATTTTATGTATGTGTGTATATATATATATATATATATATATATATATATATATATATATATATATATATATATATATATATATATATATATATATATATATATATATATATATATATATATATATATATATATATATATATATATATATATATATATATATATATATATATATATATATATATATATATATATATATATATATATATATATATATATATATATATATATATATATATATATATATATATATATATATATATATATATATATATATATATATATATATATATATATATATATATATATATATATATATATATATATATATATATATATATATATATATATATATATATATATATATATATATATATTATTTACATTTTGTTAATTAAATAGATCTAAACCTTTGTACACATATTATTTTGTGATATTATTATATATATGGTAATTAAATTAATTAATATTTGTATTAAAAATATTATTTTTTTTTTTTTTTTTGTCATTTTTTTTTTTTTTTTTTTTTTTTTATTATTTTAAATATATTATATATATATATATATATATATATATATATATATATATATATATATATATATATATATATATATATATATATATATATATATATATATATATATATATATTCTTTTTTATTGTCTCCTTGCTGGATATTCGCAAGTGTCTACACATTACCAGAGTTGGTGCGAAAAACAAACCGAGAACCACATCAAATACCAAAATATTCTGAAACTCTTTTTGAACGTGGGCAAATTATGGAAATTTAAGAAAAGAGAAAAAGCAAGAGTAAGATTATGATGAGTATGTTAACGGAAGAATTGAGTTTTTGAGGTATTGAAAACATCAGTATTTTGTTTGTTTGTTAGTGATATGAGAACGATCATAAGTCAGTGGATTCAAGACCAACTCTAATGAAACTGGTACAGCACTGATAAGTGATGGAGGTGGTACAGTACTATTGAGTGATGGAACTGGTACAATACTATTGAGAGAGTTGTCTTTTGATTTTGAAAGAATTAAGGTTAAGTCGTCGCCATAAGAGAGTGTAAGAAACGAAAGAAAAATTTTTGTGACTGAACAGAACCATAAGAAACAGAGATAAGGACGAGTACAGAAAGCGAAAACATTGGGATTATAAGTTTGTGGAAGAACCTGTCGAAAGTAATCAATATTTCTGACGCTTTAGCAAAAAATTTACCTAAATGCTGAAGAACAGAATTTCAAGAGGTAGAAAGAAAGAAAAAAAAGGCCGACAGTCACGCGTTTCTATATTGCATGTGGAGATAGAGAAACGTCAAGTTGACTATCATTAGATTTTATGGTATCTGAATTACTTTTTTATGCATTCAAAGATAAGATTAATGTACCCTAGCATTCCAAAGGTACCCACAAAGAGTGTTGTTCATATCCTCGTCAATTCAGACCTTTTCTAGCACCATTCTTATTCTTTGCTAAGGTGTTTCGCGTTGGAACTTCTTTGTTGCTTGGTAAGCAAACACCTCTTCTCAAGGTAATATATATATATATATATATATATATATATATATATATATATATATATATATATATATATATATATATATATATATATATATATATATATATATATATATATATATATATAATTAGATATTCATAATTACTTTTCAATTTTACATACGGTGTCTATATGAATGAATTACTTAAAATGAATTATAAATTCAGTTCTTATGTAAATCTGTCATATTACTCAGAATCCACCGTCAAAAAGCTTCATTTATCATTAATATTCTCGTTCGTTTCTTCCCTCATAATTTTTCTTGTAAGACTCACATTATTAATCACACTAAGCAAGTTTCTAAGAGGATAATGTCACTCAGTCACCTTCAGAATATTTCATATTTGTTCAGTTGCTTTCTCTAAAAAATAAACATTAAGTCTAATGTTTTATTGAGAACCCATTTAACATGAAATTATTGAAGAATCTGCAGCATTCCTGGCCTCATGAACTCTCTCATGACCCGTAACTTAACGGTAGAGCAATTAACTTTCGTACTTGTAGGAGTTTGTTCTTTTCCAAGAAAAAAACTTCCCACAAAGTTCCATCCAGAACCTAACCTAACTTCTCCTAACCTAACCTAATCTATCCTAACCTATGCTAACTTAAGCTAACTTAACCTAACCTTACCTAACCCTAAGCCTTTGAGATTTGAACTTTCATAAATATCTAATATTTTTTTTGATTACAGAACTATCAAACTATTCTTTTTATATAATTGCTAATAAAATAATCATTGTTGCTTTAAAATTAAAATAATGAACTCTTTTAAGTAACTGCATTGCATTATATAGCTCATTAAAATAATTATTATTATTTTGCTATTTTCAAACATTAATGGATTTTATTATTATTAATATTATTGTTATTATTATTACTATTATTAATTTTATTATCGTTATTATTACTATTATTATTAATTTTATTATCGCTATGATTAATTTTAGCATCATTATTATTATTATAATTATTATTAGCATAATTATTATCATTAATATTATTATTATTGTTATAAAAATTATTAATATTTTTATTATTAAAATAAATTATTATTATTGTTCTTATTATTATTATTGTTATTATTATTATTATTATTATTATTATTATTATTATTATTATTATTATTATTATTATTATTATTATTATTATTATTATTATTATTATTATTATTATTATTATTATTGTTATTACTATTACTAATTATTATTATTAATTATTATTATTATTATTATTATTATTATTATTATTATTATTATTATTATTATTATTATTATTATTATTTTTATTATTATTATTATTATTATTCTCATCATTTTATTATTATTATCATTATTATCATTGTCATTATTATTATTACTATTAAAATTATTTAATATTATTATTATTATTATTATTACTGCAAGTATAATTATAATTATTATAATATTAATATTGTTATAGTTATTACTATAGAATTGATAAAAATAATAATAATAATAATAATAATAATAATAATAATAATAATAATAATAATAATAATAATATTATCATTATCTTATCATTTGTAAAAACCCTTCTAAAGCTATTTGATTATTATGTTTTCTCGAAATAGCGAATGAGAATAATAATCATGTGAATTGATTTCAACCTTACTTGGGAAAAAATAGATTTGCAAAAGATACATCAGTTCCCATAAATTTATATAAGTAAAGGATATATATATATTATATATATATATATATATATATATATATATATATATATATATATATATATATATATATATATATATATATATATATATATATATATATATATATATATATATATATATATATATATATATATATATATATATATATATATATATATATATATATATATATATATATATATATATATATATATATATATATATATATATATATATATATATATATATTATATATATATATATATATATATATATATATATATATATATATATATATATATATATATATATATATATAAGCAAAATATCATATTACAAATGCTATCAGCTTGCTGCGGTAAATGCTAATCAAATATTTGTTTTTATTAAAGATAACAAATATTTCATTAACGTCAGTGATTCTTTTGGAACAAAACCTGAAAAATAAAACCTTTCTCCTTGATTTGTGACGTCATATCTCTATTCAGTTATATAAGGTT
>SEYY01006327.1:7500-12500 GCA_009176605.1 Armadillidium nasatum | reverse complement strand
TATATATATATATATATATATATATATATATATATATATATAGTTAAAAGCAATGCTAAATTTTCACATCTGTTCATATATTCACCGTAAATTAATGATAGTGAAGCATATGCGAAAAGCAACTCATAAATTATTAGTTATATTTATGAGTAAAACTTTATTAGTTTAAAACAAATACAGAAATTTATTTTATATTAATATTCGGAATGCAGCTTGTTATCATTAATATTTGTGACAGACTTTGTCAAATATCTTACATCAATATATATATATATATATATATATATATATATATATATATATATATATATATATATATATATATATATATATATATATATATATATATATATATATATATATATATATATATATATATATATATATATATTTCAAGGATATCATACTTCATTACCAGACAAATACATTTGTTTAGAAAATTTTATAGTTTGACACTTATGAGGTTCTAACTCATTATTGATTTTTTAGACTTTATTTTCATCATTGTTATCTTAGATTATATATATATATATATATATATATATATATATATATATATATATATATATATATATATATATATATATATATATATATATATATATATATATATATATATATATATATATATATATATATATATATATATATATATATATATATATATATATATATATATATATATATATATATATATATATATATATATATATATATATATATATATATATATATATATATATATATATATATATATTCAACTTTTCCAATAGAAGGATAAATGTAAGTTTTTAGAGTTGTAAAAATCCGATCATCTTCGAGTGCTTCTGTCAATAGAGTAGAAAACGAGAGACGAGACGAGAAGAAGAAGAAGAAGAAGACCTTGAAAATAGAAAGAGAGACTTAAAGGTGATTGAAATCTTCTTAAGACGAGAAGAACATGAATGAATTTAATGTGTAATGATGCGGAAGACCCAAATTCGGAATTTATCTCTATTATTGTTTTTTGTTTATATTCTTGTTCTATTTTTACTCTTTCTTCTTTCAACTTTCTATTTTTTCTTTATCTTCTTCTTCTTCTTGTTCTTTCGGAATTTATCTCTATTATTGTTTTTGTTTATATTCTTGTTCTATTTTTACTCTTTCTTCTTTCAACTTTCTATTTTTTCTTTATCTTCTTCTTCTTCTTCTTGTTCTTTCCTCTTTCTTTTTTACCTTTTTTTCTTCTTTAATATTGCTTTATCATTTTCTTTTCCATTTTCGTTTTATTTTCCGTTTTCTTCTTCTTATTCTCTTTTTCCCCCTCATTTTACTTCTCTCTGTCTTTTCTCCTCCTTCATGTTCCCCTACTTTCATCTCTTTCTAAATGCATTTTAAATTCAAATTATCCTGTAGTTGTAATAGTTTTATTAACAGAAATATATATATATATATATATATATATATATATATATATATATATATATATATATATATATATATATATATATATATATATATATATATATATATATATATATATATATATATATATATATATATATATAGTGAAATCAGTCCTTTTGCTTATTCATTTGAATTCGTTCCCTCCTCTTCTCTATACTATGTGTGAAGTTATAAAAGTTGACAATTCTTCAGTTTCCGCCATTATGAATCGTAACTGTTTTTATCTTCCGCTTTTTGAAAGCCTAATATAATTCAGCTTATGGATTTTGCTTTAAAACATAGCGTGTCGTTCATAATTAATAAAATATTATTAATAATGAAAAAGTAGTGTTATCACTTTTCTTTATTGAAATTGAGCCAAAAATAGCGTGCCTTAATGAGTCTAAGGAACCTTTTGACCCTAAGTTGGGACACGAGATGATCATCGTCGAAGAGTTGTCTCCTGATGGAAGCAGGAACAAAAATGGCGTGACTGAGATGTCGGAAGGTCACACCACATTGATAGTTTTCCAGAAAAAGGAAAAGACTTAAGCCTGTCTCTTAGACGGGGGAGTTCTGAATGAAGGCGAGCAATGGAGGGGAGGTCTACAAGGTCCAGAGAAAGAGAAGAGAGAGAGAGAGAAGAGAGGAGAGAGAGAGAAGAGAGGAGAAGAGAGAGAGAGAGAGAGAGAGAGAGAGAGAGAGTAAACCTATTCACAAAGGCAAGAAATAACGGAACTGAAATTGTGGAACTTTTAAGCTTTGCACATAGAAGAGAAGAGATGGGGGGGGGAAACGAATTCAAATCTAACAGCAAAACGACTTTATTCACTATATTGCTTGATATATATATATATATATATATATATATATATATATATATATATATATATATATATATATAATATATATATATATATATATATATATATATATATATATATATATATATATATATATCAAGCAATTACCTTTTTCTTGGAAACGTTTTCTATTCACTGAATATTATTAAGAATATCAATATAGTGCTTGGGTTAATGAAAAGGTTTGCATTTATTTACACTAAAAATCATTATAATTAATTTGTAATTATTTTACTGTAAAACTCTGAAGTTTAATGAAAATACTTAGAAATAATATTTTATATATATATTATATATATATATATATATATATATATATATATATATATATATATATATATATATATATATATATATATATATATATATATATATAAAATATATATATATATGTATATATATATATATATATATATATATATATATATATATTATATATTATATATATATATATATATATATATATATATATATATATATATATATATATATATATATATTATATATATATATATATTACTAATTCTAACAAATGAGAATGAATTGAAATAGCACCTGCTTCTTTAAAACGAAAATTATATTGTGCTCAAATCCAGAAACAAAAAAAGTAGTGTGATATAAAATAGTGTAATTTCAAACATATGCTAGAAGATCGAATCATCATTCCTTGCACAAATCATAAACCTCTCGTCTTCGCATTTTACATAAAAAATCAAGCAAAGGGTGATGAATAATTGTGACACTTGCATTTTATTCCTTGCACTCTTCGGTTAGAAATGGAGCAATATTCTCTAATCTATTGTGGTACGTCTACCAACAATTAGGATGCACATACTGCTGC
The DNA here is from genome assembly GCA_009176605.1 of Armadillidium nasatum. Taxonomy (NCBI): domain Eukaryota; kingdom Metazoa; phylum Arthropoda; class Malacostraca; order Isopoda; family Armadillidiidae; genus Armadillidium; species Armadillidium nasatum. Next base: position 9,371 of record SEYY01006327.1, on the reverse strand, counting down.
TACTATATATGGACTAGTACCCTGAAGAATGAATCACCATTAGAATATGGTAGTATGTCACAACATTGGAGGACTTCACACTACTCCCACCATAAGTAAGTAGATAATTTTGGAAGAATGAATAACCACTCATATATTGTAACACGTAAATGCAAATTGGGGGGCACAAACCTCTACCCCTGTATACTCGCATCAAAAATTGTTCATAATTCTTCCATCTAAGATTCAAACTTCACTTCACTTCTCACCGAAGTAATTATCATTCAACAATTCATACATCTAAACGATGATTTAAATTAGAGGAGAAGATAACTCATGGCAGATTCCTTCTTTTCCCCCGAATATCCTCAGCGACAGTTTATGCCATCGATTTATCTTCTTTTTCTTCAATCAACCAATGAAGAAACCATCAATTTTCATTCTCATATCTTTCTTCAAGTCGATCGCATTCACAGGAGTCGGGAAGCACCATATTCTGGCCATTTCAAAGTTCTTCAGTGAATGAATCAATGCTCCAAGATTCAACTTCCAGATGGAATTACTGTGGTTTTAATGTATAGTGGCTCCCTTTTAGGCCATGAAATGTATAATAGTGCTCAAACAAAAATAAATAAATAAATAAAATAAAGTGCTAAAAATAAAATAAAATAAAATAGTGTGATACAAAATAAAGTGAATATAAAGTATATTCCTTTAAATTTTCTATTAAAGAAAATGTATTTATAATGGTAAATATAAAAATGTTTATTTTTGTAATAATAATATTTATTTAAGTTACTCTTTATATATTTGTAAGTTTAATTTGTATGAATTGCAACGAAACTTGTACACCTATTAAAATATAACTTTTCTAATAATAGCCAAACCATATAACTTCTAACGTTGTTTCATTACAACCTTGATATTTTTTTTATATCAAGGTAATGGTAAAGAGATGAAGAAACGACGATTAGATCTGGCTCTAATTCACTCCTTCACTGAAACGTTTGCAGCGCAGCATACAGCTTGCCTTTTATCATTAAGGAAAAGCTGCACTTGATTGTGAAAAGGTTAACCGAAGTAGCCGGAAATAGGAGAGCTTTAAACAAGTAAAAAGCTGAGAGCTGAAGTAATTGTTGTTTGTTATTCCTGCCGTCAACGAAACTAGGCACGGAGTCAAATTCCATCAACATTCTATTAAATAATCTAGTGGGCAGACAAATCATAGTCTATCTGCAACGACTCCATTAGAGTTTAAAGGAAAAGAAAATTATGCTTGTAAACATATTTTCTTTCTTTGATCAAACTTAAATACTTGGCACAACTATAGTACCTTCAAATATAAAATTAAACTATTGCTTTCAGTGAATATTCCTGTGCCATGCATTTAGATCTTCATATTTGTAGACCGCGTACTGTAGAAGCAACATGAACTTTTTGTTAAAAATATTTTAAATACGTTAAATGCTAATTTTATTTCTTGATGTTTTTGTTTCAAATATTTCTTACTTAGTGATAACACTTAATAACAGATAATTCCTTCTGAAAAATTTCAAAAATTTTAAACCACTATTATAAACGTGTCTTTTCATCGTGGCTTCGAATAACATCAACTATTTGATTGGTTACTTAGAGCTTTAATTAACCAATCAAATTAGGCCAAATTTGTGATCATTTATTTGTGTTATATATATATATATATATATATATATATAATTATATATATATATATATATATATATATATATATATATATATATATATATATATATATATATATATCAACGGTTGTCCAATGAATAGACAATGACTCTGATTGTTCAGTTTTCTTGAAACAATTTTGCAGTATTATTAGGAGATTTCCCCTAACAGACTGTAGTCTACTCTTCATG
>SEYY01006326.1:2500-42371 GCA_009176605.1 Armadillidium nasatum | reverse complement strand
TATATATATATATATATATATATATATATATATATATATATATATATATATATATATATATATATATATATATATATATATATATATATATATATATATATATATATATATATATATATATATATATATATATATATATATATATATATATATATATGTGTGTGTGTGTGTGTGTGTGTGTGTGTGTGTGTGTAGGTTGGTGGGTGCTGTTGTGTGCGAGCTTGTATGTTTCATAAATATCTTTAAGGATATTCATAAATACAGCACCTTCTAAAATAGCATATTTTTCACGCCACCGCAGTTACTTGCTCTAAATAGGAGAGTTGTTCGTCCTTATATGGTGTACGCCTCACACATCTGGGGTGATTCCACACTTACAGTTCTCTTTAAAAAGGTGAATCCTAGAACTTTTCATCTAATTAATTCTCCCGCTCTCACTAATTCTCTCGAGTCTCTTTCTACCAGTGGAATTGTTGGGTCACTCTTTCTATACTATCCCTATTACAACGGACACTGCTCTTCTGAATTCTCCCGTCGAATAACTCCTTCTTTGAGGAGGGCTCGTGCGACTCATCTTTCTACACGGTCTCATCTTTTCTTTGTTCAACTCTCAAAGCCCAGACTTAATCACTATGCTACCTTACATGTTGCCTGCTAGGGAAGTCCTTAACACACTCCATTTTTCTGTTTTCTTGGCTTCCTTTGACTTGCACACTTTCAAACACCGTGTATCTGGTCATGTCTACCTTTAACTACTCGGTTCCAGTATTTTCCCAACTCTGGTGGAAATTGGTAGGCCTCCTGCTTTTGACTACCAGAGTATATATATATAGTATATATATATATATATATATATATATATATATATATATATATATATATATATATATATATATATATATATATATATATATATATATAATTATATATATATTACTGATTTCTAGGAAATCTTATTTTTATGATAAAGGCATAAACTGCAATCAAAATTTTCAACATTTCTTTTCCTTTTTTATTTTAATATTTTCAAACGTTTCGGATTATCTAAATCCATCCTCAGTGACAATTTAAAAAATGATTAAAAAATGATTAAAAAACTAACAATTAAAGAATTCAAAAATCTGTTAAAATTACAATAAAAAAAAAAAAAAAAAATTTCCTTTTAAAAAATTATACAATTAACAAAATCAATTCAAGCAAAAATTTAAAAAAATGAAAAAATTTGTTTCCACATGTTGATTTTAAATATATTTTATCCAATTCTTCTAGTTTAGGCTCTTTTTTTCGAATAAAGGAACGTATCCCGAAGTTATTGAGGTCCTCTGTTGTTTATAAATATACGTGTGCAAGTTGTAACGCTTGCTATATTGGGGAAACTTCCCTTCAACTTACAGTCCGGATCTCAAAACACAAGGTACTTTCGTTCAGAACTGGTCTGCCATTAACAAACCCGGAGAATTCTGCAATTCGGGATCATGCTTTCCAACAAGACCACCCTATTTTAAACGATAATTTTGCAATAGTAAAACCATTCAACTCAGTTACTGACGGCAGAATTTTGGAGTCCATATTTATAAGGAACCAAAACCCGTCACTAAATAATAATATTAGTTCCATCCGATTGTACACGGTTTGATCAGACCGTGCGCTTTGATTATATTATATGTATTATGTATGTATATATTGTTCATTTTAATTTAATTTTAAAATTTTCTATTTAATGTTTTTTTTTTTTTTTCTCTCACAATATTTTAATAACAAACCACCCAAATTAATTTATATGTTATTCTGTTATTTTAAATGTTCAGTTTTTGAAATTCTTCTGGATCGGTAGAAGGTGCGAGTTCTTGTTTAGTTATGATTTTTAGTGCATATGTTTTTTTTTTTTTTTTTTAAAATTTTTGCTTGAATTGATTTTGTTAATTGTATAATTTTTTAAAAGGAAAAATTTTTTTTTTTTTTATTGTAATTTTAACAATTTTTTCATTTTTTAAAATTTTTGCTTGAATTGATTTTGTTAATTGTATAATTTTTTAAAAGGAAAATTTTTTTTTTTTTTTATTTTTATTGTAATTTTAACAGATTTTTGAATTCTTTAATTGTTAGTTTTTTAATCATTTTTTAATCATTTTTTAGATTGTCACTGAGGATGGATTTAGATAATCCGAAACGTTTGAAAATATTAAAATAAAAAAGGAAAAGAAATTTTTTTTTTTTTTTTTTTTTTTTTTTTTTTTTTTTTTTTTTTTTTATTATATTATTTATATATATATATATATATATATATATATATATATATATATATATATATATATATATATATATATATATATATATATATATATATATATATATATATATATATATATATATATATATATATATATATATATATATATATATATATATATATATATATATATATATATATATATATATATATATATATATATATATATATATATATATATATATATATATATATATATATATATATATATATATATATATATATATATATATATATATATATATATATATATATATATATATATATATATATATATATATATATATATATATATATATATATATATATATATATATATATATATATATATATATATATATATATATATATATATATATATATATATATATATAGTGTATGCTTCATAAACATCTTTTAGGATCTTCATAAATACAGCACCTTCTAAAATATCAATATTTAGCTTAAATTTTTTCCGAAATGCTTCAATAGATGACCTTGGAACTGGATCGGCGCCGCAAATCAATGTATTCAAGCTTCGAAGGGTCTCTTCTGTACATCTTGGGCTGTTAATCAATAAGTTTAAAAGGGTCGGAAAAACAACCAGCCATGATACCTGAGAAGTCAATTTTAGAAAATTAATATTTAATTTCATTATATTTAAATATATTCAAATTCTGGTGATTAAAATGAGAATTTTGAATTTAATAGTTGAAAAAAATCAAATTCATTAATTTTTTTATTTTGTCCCATGGAACATAAATAAAATATGGGTAGAATGTATGAAACCTTTATGTCAGTTTTAATAATGAATTTTTGTTTTGTATTCTTCATTTTTATTATTTGTTATTGAAATTAATCAGTCTATGAATTTTGCCCATTATTAAACTCTTGATGAGTATCGAATTTAAGAATGTCATTGTAAACTCAAATTGACAACTGTTAAGTTTTGATAAGACTTCCGAAGAGATCAAATCTCGGACAGTCACGAGAAACAAAATTAAGAAAAGAAATTGGAAATTTCTGACTTATTTAATAAAATTGATGCACATTAGTTCAACCTTGAGAGAGAGAGAGTTGGGAGGAACGCACCAAACTCCGGGAGTGTATTCGACATTTAAATTTATGGCTAATAATCCGAAAATTATCAGATTTTTATTTGTTTTAGAGTTACAGCGTCCTAAAATTTAAAGTTTAAACAATCAATCAAGTAGACTAGCATATCTTAAACAACAAAGGAAATTATCATTTTTCAACATCTCCCCTTTCAGTTGTGAATTATTTTGATTGTCAACCGTAATAAGTGATAAAAAATGCCACACATTTTTTCAAATCTGGAATATACGAATATGATGTTAGTGTACTGGTTTTGCAATGGGAATGCTATGGTTTAGGTTGAAGATTATCGTAAATGCTTTCTGCATCGTAGAATTCCGGATAAAAAGATATTTATTAAAACTTTCAACAATTGTGAGACTAATAGACTTCGAGTGAGCACATCACATCTTAACCTGAACGTGCTCACAGAATAGATGTAAATGAAGTAAAAAGGAACTCTGGATTTTAGTAGAACAGAGCCCTACGGCTAGCTCAAAAAGAATGGTCGCTCAACTTGAAATTCTTCAAGACTGATCACCACAATACACGAACAAGGCTTATATCCATCCCACCTATATCATATACAGGTAATCGCTAAACGTCATTTGATTCAATTCTTACTTTTTACTAATGAAGCAATATTCATTCGAAATAGCGCCGAAAATGCCCGCAACTTTCATCGACGGTCTGACGAAAATTTCCACAACATAGTAGATACAAATTTTCAGCATCGTTTTTTAGTTAACGTGTGGTGTGGGATTGTCGATAGTCATTTAACTGGTTCTTTCATTACTGAGAATCTCTTAACAAGTGCCGCTAGTTTGATTTTTTATTTTATTTTGAGGTTTATTTTTTGCAAAAATGAGTTATAAGTTCTCTTGGAAGATGTTCCTTAAGCATAAATCTTATGTACTATCCACAAAGATGGTGCTCCTTCATATTTTGCTCTCCAAGTCACATTTAAAATTAAAACGGAGCTTTTCCAGATTGATGGATTGATCGAAATGGAATTTTGCTTACGGGGCTGGTTGAAAAATGAGGTATACAAAAGAAAAGTGAACAATCGAGGTGCATTAATTCACCGAATTTTGAATGCTGCAGCTCGCATAAAAGGAAAAAGAGAAGAGCTCAGGAGGGCAACAAATGCTATTAACAGATGAGCCAGAAAATGTAGGTTTATGATGATACCTCTCAAAATTTATTGAAATATAAATATATTTTTCAAATAATCTTGTGTTAGCATTCTCGATCATACTTAAACTTTTAGAACGCTGTAATTCGATTAAAATTGGACTGAAACTTCTGGGCTTTTTAGTCATATATTTATGAGTAGAATACACTCCCGGAGTTTGGGGCGTTCCAAGCCTTGCACACGCGCGCGCACACACATGCACGCTCGCACACACACACACACACACACACATATATATATATATATATATATATATATATATATATATATATATATATATATATATATATATATATATATATATATATTGATTTAGTTCAGTGGAAGAGTTTCATGCTATTGCGGATGAAATAGATGGTTCGAAGCTCCGTTTGTTTAGAGGAAGAGCCGTCAAGAGGCAAAGATGACCTGACGTGGATGTCTCCAGATGTGAACATGAAGGTGCTCTGTAGTTTGAGAATGCAAGGCTCCCTAGCCTCCCCCAACCCCAACCCGTGGAGCAGCACAATGTTATCGCAATGCGAGGTCAGTGGCAACGACGATTGTTGGCCGCCGCGTCCTGAGGAATCCGAAATTGGTCCCAGGGTGTCAGCCGATGCTCTGGGCATACAGGTCGGCGCATGCCCCCTGCTTCTGTTCGTAGAAATTAATTCTGGCACTAGAGTATGGTTGAACCCCATCTGTGAAAGAGTTGTCGGAAGGGATTCTGTGAGTTGCGTGAAGTGCAACATGTGGATTCACAAAAGATGCTCCCCGTTCGATCAACTACCACCTCCACATTCAACTGAAAGTGCCAAATATGCTCTTTCCCCCCCCCTCCTACAATGATAACACCCAATAGACCAATCAACGCAAACCAATCAATTAACATATTACAATTAAATATAAACGGCTTACACCATAAATCTAAAGCAATAGGAAAGTTTTTATGCCGTCAAAATATTCACATTGCACTAATACAAGAGCTCACTTGCCCGCAGATCATCCCACATCCACCTTCTATATATACGATATCATTCTCTCAGTTCACCAACCCCAAAATCATTCTTTACTTACTCTAATCCACAGCTCACCTTCATACTCCAACCCAAAAACTCTCTTTAATGACAACAGAATAAAATTTGTCTTTTTCGATAATTATTAACAAAAAAATAACACAATCACTACGCAACGCCAAAAAAAGATTCACCACACAAACATGAAAAAATCCCCAACCAAAACACGCTATCTACCTCCCCCCAAAAAATCACCAACAAAATCACTACACATTACGCAATACGAAGTCAAAAACCCACACATCCACAAAACAGGATAATGAAGAAGTACCTAAAAAAGATTTAAAAAAATGACATCAACCAATCATACGCAATCACTAAAACGAAATAAAAAATGCCATCCAAAAACTAAAATCTTTACCCGCCACAGGGTCAGATAGTATATCAAACGTACATTTAAAAACCTATCTGTCTCCACCATCTTATATCTAACAACCATCTTTAACAAATCTTTTCAACTCAAGTAAATCCCATCACACTGGAAAAAAACAATAATCATACCAAGTTCAAACCTGGAAAAGACTCTACCAACCCCTCGTCCTACCGACCCATTTCACTACTTTCTACACATTGTAAACTATTAAACTATTAGAAAAACAAATTCTAAAAATCATTTAATTAACCAAATAAAATTTTCAACATGGATTCAAAAAGAGCCATTCCAAAACCATTTCATTCATAAACACATTACAACCCATAACACTCATCACTACCGATCGACAATTGTCATCTTCACCTCTACAAATCATGCTGGATAACTCACTAATCTCATTAAAATAACACCTAAAAATTCTATTCATAACTCTTAACTAACACCTTACCTTCACCGAATACATGCAAACATCTCAACATCTGCAACCAGGAAACTAAACGCATTAAAAAATCATTTCCAACTCAAACATACACAATCGCCAAAAAATGGCTACTACAACATACAAACAATTCATTTGCCCAGTCCTTAACTACTTCTCCTCTACTTGGCATCCGCTACTCTCAAAACAAAATATTAATAAATTACAAATAACACAAAACAAAGCCTTTAGAACACTAACCGGGTATACCACAAAACCACCACAACAATATCTACACGATGAAACGAAAATCCTTCACACAACCTTACATTTAGAAATGATAGGAACCCAATTCTAATCAAAAACTTTACAGCCTGAACACCCCTGCCATACTACTCTCACAAATACTACAAGCAACCTCCATCCTTTCCCGTACAGTTTTACAGACTCATATTAAATAACATTCAACCACTATCAACGAAAATTATTTACACTAAACACATCCGCACCACTCTCACGTAATCCAATCTCAGACATCGTAAATACAATAGCATTCTCAACAGCAACAGAAACCGACACTCTTTTCTTTCCTGTTCAAGCTGCTCTGGCCAAATTCAGATGTGGACACTATCCGGAACTTCAACAATACAAACATAGGCTCCTCATAAACCAGACTGCCTCACCAAGTTGCACCAAATGTAGAGCGGCACCGGAGACAGGGTCCCATCTGTTGCTGACCTGTCTATCTAGCCAACAGACTTGGCCATCGCGTCCCTGAGTGACCTGTAGAGAAGGTCGGCTGCGGTGGCTGGTTTTTCGAGTGCGGTATGTCCCCTCTTTTAGGGTAGCCAAGAGGTGAGAAAAATAAAGTATATATATATATATATATATATATATATATATATATATATATATATATATATATATATATATATATATATATATATATATATATATATATATACGAGTATATTGTATTTTACGTTATTGTCATTGCTGTAATTGTGGATAGCGTCTCAATTATTATTCTCTCTTCAGTAGCTGTTGTTAGTAATTTTGTTGAAATTGAAGTTGTTTTTATTGTAGTTATTATTACTGCAGTAATTTTGTTATTATTGCTATTTTTCTTATTTTTTTTATTATTGTAATTATTATTCTTACTATTATAATAATTTTCGTTATTATTCTTAACGTAATCCTTGTTATTGCTAAATTTTACTTTTATTATTATTTTTATTGTTGCTGATTTTATTGCCAACTCTAACGTTATAATTATTACTCGCGTTATTATTATTAGTTGTTGGTAGTTTTACTTTACACGTTTTCATTCAGAAGGCTAATATAATTATTATTTCTACTGTCATAGGGATCATTTGTAATATTATTTTTCTAATTAAATTTATTATTATTAATTTTATTATTTTAATTGCAATTAATATTATTATCACAATTACTGTTCTTTTTGTGCTTCTACTTGTGATTCTTATATATATTACTACTACTACTTAAATAACTAACTAGTTTGATTATTGCCCATTTTACTTATTAACCATAAATCGTAATTTTTATGCGCATATATATATATATATATATATATATATATATATATATATATATATATATATATATATATATATATATATATATATATATATATATATATATATAATCAGGGATATTTTTTTACTTTTGTTATTTATTATTATTATTATTATTATTATTATTATTATTATTATTATTATTATTATTATTATTATTATTATTATTATTATCACAATAACTAATATTAATATTATTATTATCATTATTATTTAATTATTTATAATTAATATCATTATTATCCTTAAAAAATTATACTGAAATATAGTGAATCTCAATATAATAAACAAAAAACAAATATAGTACCTTGTATTTTTTTATTCCATCGAAATACGCATCAGGGGAATATTTTGGGAATATAACAATCTTGCCTCCAATGAAAAATCCGGATGACAGCGTATGAAGTGGACCAGAGACATGGAAGAATTGTGGAAACATTCCCATAAAGACGGTTTGTTCTAAATCTTATTATATATATATATATATATATATATATATATATATATATATATATATATATATATATATATATATATATATATATATATATATATATATATATATATATATATATATATATATATATATATATAGTAGTTAGGGGAGGGTTTTGAAGGGTGCCAGTGCCATCTGAGGGGAATGCCAGTGCCAGGTGAGGGGAAACCACGTACGTTCATGAGGCATTTTTTGGGGGCGTTGCCCCCCTGAGGTTAACCATGGTCTTTCTTGAGGTGTTTTTAATCCTCTTAATCCAGATAATCCGATTAACTAATTGGATAATCCATTGTTAATCCAATAATCCGTTACCTTTTTGCCTTTTTAACCCTTTGATCTTGCCGCCGCCACTTGTGGCACGTGCCTCACGTTGTTTCTGAGAGTAATTTCTAGTTTTTTCTGGCTTCTTTTTAGCACTTGTCCCTTTTGCTAGAGAGCTTTCTAGCACGTGGCACCCTTCCTATATCCGTGGACCAATCAGGATGCCGGGCACTTGGCACCCTACCTATATCTTGGCACTCTGTCTATATCTTAGCACCCTCCCTATATACCGAGATGAGTGTCATTTTGGACTGAGGGTAAGACCAATCACAGGTTCCCTTCTTGATGACGTCATAATTCTAGCTTTTCTTCTAGCACTTGTCTCTCATGCTATACAGCTTCCTAGTGCTTAGCACTATTCCTATACGTCCAACCAATCACAGGCAACCTTCTTGATGACGTCATCTTTGTTCATGTCATGTGATATCTACGTCACTCGTCACCATTTTTTCTACGTCACGTGTTTTCTTCTTCAGTTCATCTGTTGACGCCATCTTGAATTTGAATTTTCCCCACATTTCTTCAACGCCATCTATTGACTGGAAACTCAAATTTCTTCTTCTTCCTCCGAATTTTTCAGATACGAACTTAAAACTTTTGCGATCTCCATGGACGGAGATTCGAAACCTCAACTTTAGATTTGAATTCCATCACCTTATCCACTACACCAACACGAACATTCCTTTCAAAAAATCGAATTGTTGCATTTACCAGCCACATTTTTCGACTTTTTTTTGATGACGTCATGACATTGGGTAGACTTTTTTCTCTCTCATATCCGCGGGGCGCGGGGACCCCTTCGCGCTGACGGCGCGGGAGGCGACCGCAGTCGCCCTAGCCGGATGTGATATCCGGCGGCGATATACAGTTGTGATATCCGACTGCAGTATCCGTGTGGTGTTGGAGGTGAGCGCGCAAACGCTGTGCACAAACATCTCAAATGCTGGTATTGTTTTTGTTGTTTTGTTGTTGGCATGGAAATCAAGGTTTTACGCACGAGCGCATACACAAACATCTCAATTGTTGCTATGACGACCGAAACTTTCTGATAAATATATGAGCTTCATGGATTTTCTGAAAATATGACTTTCATCTCCGTAGATTTTTTGTCAAAACCAAACTTCAAAATTTGGAATATATATATAATAATAATAAACCATATACTTTAGACACTCCTTAAGCAATCTTAAAAGTTTCATTTTCTTTAAACAATCTTAAAAGTAATATTTTCTTTAAGCACATGTTTAACAGAAACTATTATTTTATTCATATATCTTGTATTATTATTATTTTCTGAAATCATGACCTTCATCTCCTTAGATTTTTATAAAAAAAAAACAATATCCAAAATTTAATTTTTTTTTTACACAAAAGAGAACGCGAACACACAACATTAAGAATGGATCCACGACGTTAACAACTATACCAAGAGATCTTACCAATACAAGTGCGAAAATGTCCTTTAAGTCATGAATAACAATTTTTACCATTTTTATTTCATTATACGTATATTTTTATTCTAATCTCGTATTCTTTACAAAGATATAACTAATAATAATAATAATAATAATAATAATAATAATGATTTTCCTTTTTTTTCTTAATTTTTAAAATGTAATACATTAAGGTATATTCATGCAATGTCAAAACATCATGCACAAAAACTCAATCACATACATACATGAAATCAGATACGTACAAACACTCGCTCACACTCATGTATACGTACAAACATGAAATATAAAAAATCAAAAAGGGAATGTAAACACATGTCTTATTTTATTTCATTTATTACGTAATTACTAACAATTTAATCATTCACATGCAAATTTTTAATATTAAATATATTTATAATCTTCTTAAAAGATACATTTTTTAAAAAACATTTTATAAAATAAATACAATATAATCCGCACAAGTTAGAATTAGGCGGTTGTACAGGAAAATACATTGTCTTTACATGATGAATATTATTATATTTAAAAAAGAAAGTTACATAATGATGGTTTAACATAAATTCCAAATTTAATGAATCCAAATAATAAACATCATTTTTTTTAATTTTTATAAACAGAGATCCAATGTCCATCTCTGACAATTCGGGGTGAGGTGTTGAAGATAAGACCCGAATCTATTTCTAATTTCACTGAAGCGAGTTCATCACAGGCAAACACGCCTAAAAATCTTTTTTCATTTTTAAAAACGTTTAAAATTTCTTATTCATTCATCTTTAATAATTCAAGATTATACTGTATTTCTTACACGGTCAATCTCGATGAGCTGAGGATGTTCCAAATATACCAAGACTGAGATAGGTGAGGTCAATGCTTTGTCAAAAGTTAAACTTAGTCCCAATGTTCCTTTCCTTACAATGTTGAGATGAAAAGCATTACAAGCTTTGCCCCTCCTTGAAAAGGGCTCTGCCCGTGAGTGGTGGCGTTCTGTAAAAAAAAAAAAAAAAAAAAAAAAAGATCTAAGCATACAAGTTACTATTTCGACATATGAATTCAAATCAATGCCTGTCCCGTTATCACCACAAGTCACAGTATTCGAAATTAAATCGTAAAAAGGTCGGGAACATAATGAATTCACTCCATTGTATAACATCTCATAACTTCGCCCGTATGGTTGTCCGTTTGCATGTAAACTGATGGCTCTAAGTCCGAAATGTATAAACCGTAATGGAGATTTTGTGTAGCTTCCTGAGTACGCATCATGCTCTACAATTCCAATTATTACTTTCGGTGGAAGACTACCATTGACTATATTCGAAATATTAATATTTGAAAATCCTTGTGTGAAATTAAATTTTTTTGTCTCAATTCTTCTTATAGGATATTTTGCGGTAGTCTCAAGAAGAAATTTCTCAATCTCTAAATGTTTTTGTGGCGCTAATTTCACTTTTCTTATATATAAATAAGCATCTAATAACTGAAATGTCAGTTTTGGTGTCTCAGTTGTAGCATTTGCGGCACTCAATACACCAAGTGCAAATGGAGCGGTTGCTCTTACGAACCGTACACGTGTATCTACCGAAGGAAGTATAAGCCTTTCTTGTGAGAATATATCTCCATTTATTCTTCCATAATATTCATATGTATTATTTCGGGATTTAGCACACCTTCTCTGATGCTTTTCAATGTCTTTGAAACTGTAAAACCCACACGATTGTAAATGAGATTATTTCGCATCATCTGAGTAATTTAATAAGTGTTCAATATAACTCCTGTAAGGATAACTTGCAGCTGATGCTCCTAACGAAGTTTCATTTAAAAATACTTCAATCTGGCTAAAGCATGTGTATACGAAATTTGTTTCAGTATACACAAGGTGATCATCGGGACTCGGAAGGTCTGAACCACCATCAGCATTTACTAACTTTACTTTTAAATATAAAAATACATTCGAAGGGTCAAGGTATTGGTCTGAAGTGCCCGGCACGTTAAATTCTAAAGGTACATCAGTGTTCGTAATAGAGTGTACAGGGTTAATACTGATAAAGTTGGTTTCACCTACACTGGTCTGTGTAGGGTTCACAGAAAAGAGATCTAACTCTGTTTTGCAACAGTCGGGACTTGAGGGATGAAGGAAGTGCATCTTGCTTCTGGGAGAACTAAACGAATAATGATTCCCGAAAATATTGTCATTAGTTTTATATTATCACCTAGATTTCTGCTTACCTAAAAGTCAAATACATAAATTTCTTTTTCCTTTACTTTACGTTTTACAATCTTCTTCTTCTTCTTCCCTTTTATCATCTTCCTACCAACACCAGTTCCAGTCATCTTTCGGCGCATTTTCCGTTTAACATCATCTAACATTTCATCAGATACATCAGCAATACGACGTTTTAAGGCCTCACGTGGGTTAACACCTCCTACAACATCGCGTAGTGTGTTTACTCCTGTCTTTGTTACCTTTTTAGCATGATATTTTCCTCTGGATTTAAATATAGGCAATGCTCCTCTCACAATTTTGCGAAAAAAAACCCGAGGCCATATCCTCTCTGCATTCTAGTCCCCCTGAAAACTCTCTCCCTCTCCAATATTATTATTATTATTATTATTATTATTATTATTATTATTATTATTATTATTATCAGAGCTTCATTCTGATATGTACTTTGCACAATGCAGTTCCGTTAGAGAATGAAAATGGGTTACCTTCAACGTCCCTTATATAAATACGTACAGAGTTCAAATAAGACTTACTTAATGGTAAATAATGTACACTGGGGAATGTTAGGACTCTCTGTTCAAGAGGAATATGAACTACTCTTAGTACAGGAGCTTTTGTATTTCCAACATATTGATGCTCGACAATATCTGTGTATATATACGCCATTCTCGGATTCTCTAGCAACTCTGAAGTAATAGAGTTTGAACTGAATAGAGTTTGCAACCTCTACTTTTACAATATCTTGTTCTAAGTATTCTTCAATAATGGGCATGTATCTCATTATGTAGAGAAGACCCGGTTACTGAATTAAGTCGTATTGCCTCGTCTACAGGTGATTCAGGGAGGTAAATACACTTACAAAACCAGCCTGAACGTTGGAAAATAAATGATCTTTTATCTTTTAAATTTGCGTGTATTACAGATCTTAAAGTAATGAGCTAATATTCCTTATTTGGGGCTTTATTAGTTTGAAAAAATAAATCTCTACATAGCCGACTCAGTAAAAATCTACTATTTAAGTATCCAATCAGGTCAGGGAGAGACTTGTATAAACCTCTCTTTACATGAAATTCCTCCCAGTAAAATTTGACATCGTTGCGTTTTACAGGACTTAACCCTTGCACATTAGCTATTTTCAATATAGTTTTTAGGAATTTAACACTTCTGAAAATCACGAAAGCTAGACAATTTGAAGTTACCTTTTCAATATTCACGTCTAAAATCAATTAACACAAGCCTATTTCATACATTTCTCTTTAGAGTTGTATAGGAAATATTAATTCGGTGGTAAAGTCTGAAACTTTATTATCAGGATGTAAGTCCATAGACGCCGAAGACGGCAGAGTTAGGTAAAAATGGTCTTCACTCTCCATGCTCCCGAAATAGAATGATTAATATTTTTTAACTCTGACACTTTTATATAACTGTAAACTTGTCAGGGTAGCCTTGCCATTTTATGAGGAACATTTTATTTTTCCCTTTACCCTTAGTCCCTAACACCTTTTCTATTTTATAAAGCTGTTTAGGATCGAAACTTATTTTTTGAACCTCCTGTTTATAAAATCCACCTTTCCCTGCTTCACCTTCTAAATTCTTAAGATAGTATAATTTTAAACCATCGAGAGGAAATTCTTTTATCTTATCCACTTGAAATACTTCCTGAGACCAATTCGCTGTATATCCTTTCTTAAATTTATCTGTTGATCTTGATACACGTACGTAATCACCCTCTTTAATTCCAGTTTTATCTTTTATTTCATTTTTATTATTATTTATTACAGGAAATGTTGTTAACATTTCAAAAGGAGTTTTCTTAATTGTACGATGATATGATCGATTATACGAATAGGCCAAGTACTTTAAAATATCAATATATTTAAAAGTATTCATTTTAGTAAAATATCTATGCATTCTTTCTTTGATAGTTCGTTGTACACGTTCAACTATTGTAGCTTTATTCACGGAAAAAGTGTTATAATATCCTATATCGTACTCTGTGACAATAGCTTAGAATTCTTTACCCAAAAACTCTGTTCCTTTTTCAATCCACATGAACTTGGGGTATCTGTCATCTTCACTAATTATCTCTCTCACGGTTTTAGCTACAGTAGGGCACCTTTTCTCTTTCAGTGGTTTTAACCATAAATATCTTGAGTATATATCAATGACGAATAGTATGTAACGAAATCCATTATTATACGAGCAATACTTAATCATATCTGTTAAATCTAACTGCCATGTATGATCAGTATCATAAACTTCAGTTTTACGACTCTTAAATCTTTTACGTGCATATTTATGTAATGTAAAAGCATCTTCACCCTATAAATATTCTTTCAAGTCGTTTTTATTTACATGAGGGAACTGTGAGGCAAATCTAGAAAATCCACCATAACTATGATGAAAAGTTAAATCATAATAATATTTTTCTACCACCTCCTTGGGATTCATGATGAAAAATGATATACATATAAATAATCAAGGATATTTATAAAGGAAATAAATTCTTTACATAAAAAAAAAAAAAAAAAAAAAAAAAATATATATATATATATATATATATATATATATATATATATATATATATATATATATATATATATATATATATATATATATATATATATATATATATATATATACAGGAAAAATCAGGTTCTTATCCAGTTACGAAGCAAACTTGCTTTTTTTCTTAATCTTTCAGCCTGAGGGTATGGAGTATTTACATTTTTCCTTTTTGACCTGACTGAGGCAAAAGAGGTACCTGGAAGAGATATTTCTGGCCTGGGGGTATGTGGAATGTTTTACAAATCGCATAATCTTCGTTTATTTTGTATTAGACTTTTTGGAAAATTAATTGCTTGAAGTTGCTTGTTTAATCTTGTGCCTTCCAGTTATTGGCGGTTTTTTCCACTCTCTTGTGAGATCCGATATAAGGTCTACAAAGTTTGATCCCGAAACTGTTTCTCCATCTATATTAATCTGTCCTGAATCATCCCATGAAATTTGATCTTTTAAAATAATGTATAACGCAATTCCATTATTTTTATATCTGTTTGGTAGACACTGCTCTAAAATATGTTGAAATCTGTTTTCTTCTTGTTCAATAATTTCGTCACTGGTACTACCGAATTACTTGATACGGACTGATGCTGTAATTCTTTTAAGTCCACTAATGATTGCATTACATTCCTGATACAAAATACTTTTTCCATGAATATTCATATTTGAGTTTAATATACGAGACAGTTCTTTTTCAGAATTGTTTAATTTTTCAGCTTTAGGATCGTATAAACTAAAACGCTGTTGTTGTTGTTGCTGTTTGTGTTGGTGTTGGTCCTCGGAAATATTTTTCATTTTCTCGTAATCTGCGTAAGGTAATACCACTGCTTTCTTTATTATTGCGAAATTATTTTTTATAATAAAAGTCCGATAACTGAGAAAAGTAGAGGCAAGAATACTCCACTCCCTTTTTGCAATAACATATTTTTATTTTTTACTTTACGAGCACGTTTCCGAATGATGTTCTTATAACGACGTAACTTAACTTTCTGAGGTTTATTTAAAGGAATGTTTCCTTTTATTAGATTTAAACAAATCTCGCATACACACATTGGTAATTTTTCATCTTCAAAAATTAATTTCCGTCTATCTTTAGACTTTAGTTTTTAAAAATTTTCTATAATAAGTAAGCATATTTTAACCAATCTACTCATTATTCAGCAATGTATACAGTTTTTATTTCGTTAGGTAAAATATTTGTCCGAAGTAGAACTCTAAACTTGTTCTTCGGATGAAGATCGCACAATAAATAACCATGAGGAATTGATGTTATCTCTTTATATATTTTTAGAAATTCTTTACGCTTGAGTCGGAAACATTTGTGTAGATAATATATTTACTTGACTCATATCACGTCTTTGTCTAAATAAGATTAAGTATTGTGTATTTATCGAAACATCTCTCATATAATGATTTTCATGGAAGATATTTTGAGTTATAAAAAACACAGAAATATTCATATGATGAGAATAAACCGTAAATGTCTCAGCTATATCCTCATTTAATTTATGCATCAAATCATCCAACACAATTATTTTATGACCTCTTATACCTTGAATCGACTTTATTTCTTAAATACCTTCATGAAAGTCAATTACATTTTGAAACTCGTTATTAAACTTTTCTTGGTAATCATTATAACACCAAAAAATTTTTGTGGCTGGCTTTTCAACGATATCAACATGTTTTAATATATTTAATAATAAAAATGTTTTAATGCAGCCCGTAGGTCCTTGCTATTAAACACGTTGCAGGACTACGAAACATAAATTTATCAATATCCATTATTTTCAAATACATACACAAGAATGAAAAATAATATTTTAAAACAAAAATATATATGCATAAAGTTGGTAAAAAAAAAAAAAAAAAGTAATTCAAGAATTTATTAACATTTAAAATATTTCACCGAAATATATTGTTTATTAACATATATATATATATATATATATATATATATATATATATATATATATATATATATATATATATATATATATATATATATATATATATATATATATATATATATATATATATATATATATATAATATTATCACTAGAAAATAATACCGGTATTTTATTACAATCAATTTATTAACATATATTATTATCACTTGAAAATAATACCAAAATTTTGTTTTCACTGAACATATAAATCATATCACTTGAAAATAATACCGATATTTTGTTTTATTAACATAAATTATTATCACTTAATAACTTGTTAGCATTTTTTCACTTAATTATTAGAATCTAACATATCCTATAAGTCAACAGTTTCTTTTAAATCAGTTCTACAACGAAAATTTATATAATGAAAATTCTATTACCGGGGATATGTATTGCTTTCAGGATCCTTAATCTGTGGTTTCAACACCTCGTTGCTCCATCGTTTCCCGAATTCAAGTTTGTCGGCCTTCTCTATTACTTCATAACTTGTAAAGTTTGGGTCTTCTTTTTTCAAATCTTTATACATGGCGTAGATTATCGCATATGCCTTTTTCTAAATAACCTTCAAATTTTACAGCTTTTTCCATTTTCGATTCAAATTCTTTTCGTAATTTTAGAAATCCGTCTACTTGTTCTCCCCCTCTGATGGTAAAACCGTAATTGGTGAACACGTATTCATCTGCTTCTTTGTAATGGATTCTTAATCTTACATCTAAAATTTGAGTTTCCGAGTTTGTTGTATAACTTAGAGCAATACGCTTCTCATCCGGAATAGGTTTTAAAAATGAACAGATTTCATCTCCAGGAATTTTTGCTTCAAATAAATAGGGATATTGATCATAACACCAGAAGTATGTGTTTAAAAATTTCACGCATCTGAATAACTGAGATACATAACGGTTTATTTTTACTTGGCATGGTAGTGGAACAAGTAAAATAATGCTCACCGTTTATTCTTCTCTGAAATGCAAACTTTATATTTTCGTACTTGATTTCCCAATCCAGAAGCTCAAGAACTCTAACACATTTGAAAACACGGCGAGAATTCATCTTGTAAGTGGGAGACAGCAGCAGAATCAATTTCAGAGACTCAGAGAAACGCTGCTCTTATCCGGTCTCCTCTACCCAATTCCTCCCGCTTACCCCACCATCTTGATGAAATATTAAGCTTCTTATCTGAAAGTCTGATCCCAAACTGTTTATTCTTGATTTCCTAATCCTCTGAAAAGGTACTCGAATTTATTTTTCTTAATCACCCGCCTCCCTTACTGCGGTGAAATATTTTGCTTCTTATCTGTAAATATGAACCAAAACTGATTATTTTTGTATCCCATTCCTCTGAAAGACACTCCAGGTACTTATGTTAATTCTCCTTAATTAATCATCTTATTATGATGAAAAAATATGGTTCTTATCAATAAATACGTGCCTCAACTGTTTATTTTTGTATCCTAATCTCTGAAAGACACTCCAGGTACTTATCTTTATTCTCCTTAATCACTTTATTATGATGAAAAAATAAGATTTTTATCTGTAAATACGAACGCAAAGTGTTTATTCTTGATATTCTAATCCTCTGAAAGAACTCCAGGTGTGTAATTACTTCTCATTCCCTCCCAAAATCATCTTCTGTGATAAAGTATCTTCATGTTAGAACAGTCTCTATTGTTTTAAGACTAAATAATTTCCATCCAATCAGCTTCCGTTTCCACAGTGACGTCGTAAATCTTACCATTCTTACTAACTATCACGTGTCAATCATATATATATATATATATATATATATATATATATATATATATATATATATATATATATATATATATATATATATATATATATATATATATATATATATATATATATATATATATATATATATATATATATATATATATATATATATATATATATATATATATATATATATATATATATATATATATATATATATATATATATATATATATATATATATATATATATATATATATATATATATATATATATATATATATATATATATATATATATATATATATATATATTGATTGGTTGGAAATATGTGTGTGTGTGTTGGTTAACAAAACTAATGACGTCACTTAGATAAGAAAAAATAAAATAATTCCACGGTTTATAATTCAGGATAGGAATTGAAAGCAATACATTCAAAAAAAAAGTTATGACGTCACATAAATTTATAGTGGCGGTGATGATACAAACATAAATTCATATGAGTATAATAACTCGAATACATAGTAAGAAAGAAAATGTATGCCATATATTTTGAAAGATTTAGTTAAGAAAAGTACATAATGCCTTATAAAATACACGTTAGAGTGATAAAAAGTTTGGTAGTATATGGAGATTAAGGTGAATGACGGGATGATTATATTAATGGACTACTTGTCAATATCTATAAATTACGTGTTTGAGAGCTGTCAGTATGTCTTTGATCATGTTTTAATGATAAAAAATTTAGTGATCCATGGTGAGTTAAGATATATTTTGGGTTAGGAAAAGAAATGTATGTAAGGAACTATAAATTACACGTTAGAGAGCTGATGATTTATGTTCGACCTTGTCTAAATGTTTAAAGTCAGGTAGTATGTAGTATTTAAGTCACATCTTTTAGGAATTAAGGTATGTCAAGTTCTATAATTTGTGTGCTAATGGAGATGTCGGATTATCTTTGACCATACCTACGCGAAAAATATAAGTTGAATGATTATGAGTTTTTATAATATAAAGTAGTGTAATTTGTATGCTAGATAAGAAGATGACATGTCTTTGTTCACGCCTTAATGATAAAAATTGAGTTAACATGGAGAATCGAATTAAATGTTGAATAGTTTTGAGGCAGAATAATGAATGAAAAGTTCTATGACTCGTATTCCAGATAGACTTTGTTTATAAATATTAAGGAAAATAAAACTCTTATCTGTAAATAGGTCCCCAAATTGATTATTCTTGTATCCCAATCCCATGAAAAGGGAATCCAGGTACTCGTGTTCATTCTCCTTACACACAGACACTGAAACAGGGTTAGAACGAGATGATTATCAGAAGTTAGTATCCATTATAACAGCAATATCAGTTACCAATGATTTTGCAGAGCGAGGAGTCGCATTAATCCAAAGAATATAATAAAACATTAACAAAGAATGAAGAGCAGCTCCAATTCATATTCCAAGTAGTAGCAGAACACAGAAAACTATTCCCAGATAGTAAGGGGTCAACCTTATTCGGCCAAACCAGGCAACAATGAATAGTTAGCACTATCAAAACCAAGCCAGCCATGAGAGGTTAATACTCCTATGGGAGGGGGACCTGGGCGATTGCTTCAGGGTAAAACTTTGACGATGATGTGAAAAATGTTCTAATTCATCCATTTTTACAATATTTTAAACATAATGTTTTGACTACCATAGCAACGTATCCGGAAGGTAGATGTAAGACTTTTTTTTTTTTTTTAAATTTATATCATATATATATATATATATATATATATATATATATATATATATATATATATATATATATATATATATATATATATATATATATATATATATATATATATATATATATATATATATATATATATATATATATATATATATATATATATATATATATATATATGGAGTTCACGGTAGCTCAGTGGGTAAAGTCAGTTTTTCTCTGGCTTAGGGGAAAGAGGTTCGTCCCTCGTTCTCGCGTGTGTACTGCAAAGTATACAAATCGAGATCGAGGTTCGAACCTCCGACCCAGTTACCGGAACGGACATTAAAAATTGTCGTTTGTAGGGGATTTTCTGTAGTTAATTTAATTAATTAATTAATTACAGTTTACGGCAAGGTGCATTATTATTACGCTAATCTCAATACTCACATATCGCTTAAAAACATAGCCAACACTTACAACATTCCACGCTATTTCAACACATACAATATCACATTCTCTCTAAATTGCTCCTACAGAGAAGGTCGCCTATCAAGGATTTGAAACCACGCCCACCGGTGGAAAAAAATATACTTGATTGGTCAGTACCGGAGCAGGGTTTCCCTATCCAAAACCCAAATAATCTGTGTAACTTATCATCTTGGTCAGAAATAACATTTAACTCAATTTCCCTGACTAAGAACCACACTCCTCGAGTAGGGCTCTGCCCGTGAGTAATGGTGATACCTTAAATAATATATATATATATATATATATATATATATATATATATATATATATATATATATATATATATATATATATATATATATATATATATTTTGGGCAAACGGTTGGCAAAGGCCAGAGGCCTACCAAATTCCTACCTTGGGACGTCGTTGGTTAAATCCCTATTTCATAGTGGTGAAAAAGTTATATTATATATATATATATATATATATATATATATATATATATATATATATATATATATATATATATATATATATATATATATATATATATATATTAGA
Organism: Armadillidium nasatum; assembly: GCA_009176605.1. Taxonomy (NCBI): domain Eukaryota; kingdom Metazoa; phylum Arthropoda; class Malacostraca; order Isopoda; family Armadillidiidae; genus Armadillidium; species Armadillidium nasatum. The sequence goes on along the minus strand of SEYY01006326.1, from coordinate 20,879 downwards.
TTGATTGTTAAGTCGGGGGTCGGAGAGCTGGACAGAGAAAAGATGATGTGTAGAAAGGCGTGTCTCACAAGCTCTTCTCAATGGAGGAGGCATGTGACGAAAGATTTCAGAAGAGCAGTCTCCGTTGTAATAACGATAGTAAAGGGAGAGTGACGCAACAACTCTACGGGCAGAAAGAGATTGGAGAGAGTTAATAAGAGCAGGAGAGTTGATGAGACGAAAAGCCCTAGACTCCACCTTCTCAAAGAAAGCTGTATCAGTGGAACCACCACAGATGTGTGAAGCATACTCTATACACGGGCGAACAACACCCCTATAGAGTGCAAGCAACCAGGGTTCCGTGAAGTAATTCTGAGGGTGCCTCAGAACACCCAACCTCTTAAAAGCTGTGTTTAGAAAGAGAAGTAATGTGATCTTTCCAAAAAGATCACGAGAAAAGGATTTGCCAAGAATATTAAGAACAGATGAAGGTTTGAGTTATGTGTTTTCGAAGAAGACATACCGTGTGGAAGATTGTGTTGAGTGGAGAGATGGAGAAACTGAGTTTTTGAGGCATTGAAAACAACCATGTTTTCTCTGCCCAATTTGAAATACGTGAAAGATCAGAGGTTAGTTGCTCCAAGGTTACCCTTCTCTCGAGTTTATCAACTGCTGTTGGGTGGGACATTTTTCAAACTGGAAGGAGTAATGAAGGGTGGAGTCATCAGCATGAGAGTGAATAGAAGATGAGGTCATTAATGAAAAGCAGAAAGATCATTATTGAAAGAAGGTCTCTAATGAAAAGCAGAAAAAGTGTTTGACATAGGACAGAACCCTGAGGAACACCACTATTAATAGATTTAAAGGAAGAATGGTGGCCATCTACAACAGCTGCTATAGAGCGACCAGAAAGGATATTAGAGAGATCACAGAGAGGAGGATAGATACCGAAATAGGGAAATTTAGAAATCAAAGCTTTGTGCCAGACTCTATCGAAAGCTTTCGATATGTCCAGCGGCACAGCAAATGATTCACCGAAATGCCGAAGAGTCAGAGAGAAGGGAAAGAAAATCCCATGTAGAGCGTTTCTTACGAAAGCTATACTGGCGATAGGAGATAGGATTAGAAGAATTGAGATGTTTCCAAATTTTCTTGTTAAGGATAGATTCGAAAACGTTAGAGAGAACTGAGTTCAAAGAAATTGGACGATAGTTGAAGGGTTGAGAGGGATCCCGCTTCTTCGGCACAGGCTGAATGAGCGAACGTTTCCAGCAAGAAAGGAAGGTTGAAGTAAAGCGACAAAGACGAAATGATTTACCAAGGCAGGATGCAAGCTTGAAAGCACAAGTTTTGAAAACCACAGGAGGAATACCATCGGGAAAATACGCCTTCTTAGTATTAAGCTCAGAGAGAGCAGAAATGAAATCTTTAATAGAAATTCTAATTTAGATATAAATGACTTGGAAAGGGTTGAAGGAGGAGGTATAGCTCCGGAATCGTCAAAGGTTGAATTAGAGGCAAACGTTTGAGCGAAGAGTTCAGCATTAGAAGAAGTTGTACGGTCGGAAGATACTAAAGGAAGGAAAAAGTTAGAGTTGACAGTTTTTGCAAAATTACAGAAAGAACGTGAAGAAGAGGAACTAGAAAGATTAATGCATTTTCTACGGAGAAAAGAGTTTTTGGTGTTGTGAAGGATAGATTTTGCACGACTCCGGGATGAAATATAAGTTGCGTGAGTTTCTGGAGTTTGAAGACGATGGTAATCCCTGTAGGTAACATCCCTGCGGCGGATTGCGCTAGAATAAGCAGAGTTAAACCAAGGTTTGTTAGGTTTAGTAGAAGGGAAAGAAAATGGAATGTACGCCTTCATGCCAGAGAGAATCACCTCGGTAATGCGCTCTGCACCACTCCAAGGGACCCCTCCCACGGAAGCAATAATCATTCCATGGAAAATCAAAGCAGTACGGCAAGTCTGACCAGCTTTCAGCACCGAAATGCCACAATCGTTTCCTTTCAATAGAAGGGGGCAATTCCTGCGGAAGACTTGAAGAAATAGAAGAGATATAGAGACAAGAAGGTGATCAGAGAAACCCAGAGTAGAATAGAGTTTAACAGTGTAAAGAGAAGGAATAGAAGTTAGAAAAAGGTCCTAGAATGTTAGGGTCATCTCCAAGACGATGAGGGATATGAGTAGGGAGCTGCACCAACTGCTCAAGGTCGTTTTAGACAACTAAATGTAAAGCACGTTCACCAGCTGTATCATGAGAGCTAGAAAAAAGCCATTGGTGGTGGTGAACATTGAAATCACCTAATATGATGATTTCAGAGAAAGGAGAAGAGGAGTGAATCTGATCTATTTTGGAGTTTAAATAGTCGAAGAATTTAGGATAGTCAGTAGAATTAGGAGATAAATAAACAGAACAAATGAATTTAGCAGTAGAATGGCAAGAGAGCCTAAGCCAGAAGATGGAAAATACAGAAGATTCCAAATTAGAGACACGATAATAAACGACATCGCTACGCACGTATGCCCAACAACCGCCTTTGGCTGAAAATTGACGATATAGACAGTAGGAGGAAACAGAATATGGTTTGCTGTCAGAACGCTCAAACATCTGAGTTTCGGTCAAGAATAAGAGGTGAGGTCTAGAAGAAAAGAGGTGATGTTCAACAAAGTGGAAATTGGAGTGCAGACCGCGAATGTTGCAGAAATTAATGAAAAAAAAATAGACCGTGCATTAGGACAAGCCAGCTGAAAAGTCTTGGTGGCACCAGCTTCCAAGTGGTGACGGGGTAAGGAGTGGATGAGGGGCTATTTTTGGAAGTCACCTCCCGTGGCTTCTCCGAGGCTACTGTTGGAGACGTCATTAAAATTATTATTATTATTATTATTATTATTATTATTATTATTATTATTATTATTGTTATTATTTTTATTATTATTATTATTATTATTATTATTATTATTATTAGTAGTAGTAGTAGTAGTAGTAGTAGTAGTAGTAGTAGTAGTAGTAGTATTTTTAAAAAAGCGTGTATTCTGTATTAGCGTTTTATGTGTGTGATGAAGGGCCTACTCCTTGTAGAAGAAGGTTAGAGCGAAAGGGAGAGAACCATTGGGCACCAGAATGCGATGGGAAGTACCCTTAACATCCCACATATCCAATAGGGGTAATCTCATCCAATCGGGAGCATATATATATATATATATATATATATATATATATATATATATATATATATATATATATATATATATATATATATATATATATATATATATATTAGAGGTGGATCGGATATCCGCATCCTCATTCGCAACTGCGGATATCCGCATCATTTTTCCAATATCCGCATCCGCGGATATCCGCAATTGGATATCCGCAACCGCATCCGCATGCACGGATAGTAAAAAATTACGTTTCATGCAATCGATAAAAAGTTTCAAAGGCAAAACTTTGTATTAAATGCAGAACCTTTTTCTGAGGGCCATACAGGCGACTATCTTGAAACTGTATTTGAAAAGATGCTGACAAAATGGAAGATTTCATTAAATGAAGTGCACTGCGTAGTCAGGGATTCGGGCACAAATATAAAAAAGCACTTTCTCTGGTAAGAGTAAAAACTGTAGATTTCTTTGCACACCAAACTCAGATAGTAGTTAAAAATTAAATTATGAGTCAAAAATGTGTATCCGATTTAATAACCAAATGTAGATTAATTGCTACGCATTTCAATCACTCCGTTATAGCCCAAAATGAGCTGAAGAAAATATAAACAAGATTAAATGTACGTCCACTTTCTGTCATGCAAGATATTCAAACACGCTGGAATAGTAGTTTGCATATGCTTGAGAGGATGAGCGAAATTAATGAGGCCATTTGCATTTATGCTTCAAGCAGCACAAAAATAAAGCCTCTAACAGCTGACGAAAATTACATTTTAAATAATTGTATTAATATCCTTAAGCCTTTTGAAGAATTAACAAATTAACAAAGTCCTTGCATTGAATTAACAAGTTCATCTGAATCATGTTTGTCAGATGTGATACCACTTGTTTCAACATTGAAAGTTGTGTTAACAAATGTTATTAAGTCTAAGGGAGTTTCAAGGATGACTGAAACATTAATGAAGGAGATTAACGACAGATTAGAAAACCTGGAAAATGATGATGCTTATACAATTGCAACCTTTTTAGATCCTAGGTACAAAACAAAATTTTTTAAACCACTCGTTTCTCAGAATGTTTAAATCATATTAGGATGCTTATGCGATGAGATGATAGAAACAGCTAAAATAACGCCTTTCAAGAAAAAGCAAAAGCTCTCAGATACAAAAGAAACAAAATCTGTTAGCTTAAGCATTGCTAAATCAATGAAAGATCTTCTAGCTTCCAGCAGCGATGGAGAATCACAGTCAGAAGTGTCAAAGGATACAATATCGATTATTGAAAATTATCTGAAACTCCCACGTTTGGAGGCAGATAAATACCAACTGGTTTGGTGGAGAGATAATTGCAAAAGTTTCCCTTTTCTTGCTGAGCTGTTAAGGACATATTTAGCATGTCCTTCAACTAGTGTTGCTAGTGAGCGTCTTTCCAGTGGAGCAGGCCTCATTTACGACGAAAAGCGAACCAAACTTTCACCTAAAAGAGCCCAAAAGCATTTATTTCTAGAAAATAACTTACCAATTATTAACTTCAAATGGAATATGTGAAACTGTGAAGTGTGAATTTAATACTGAATTTCCAAATGGGTGGAGGTTCGGGAAAGAGGTTGGTGGGATGTTCAAGAGATGGGTCCCTGTCCCACACCCTGGTAACATAGATTCTGGATATTATATTTAAAATTCCAAGAATCTATGGCAAAAACTCTTAAAAAATTAAACTATCCGCATCCGCATCCACATGCGGATATCCGCAATTGAATATCCGCAACCGCATCCGCATCCGCGGATAGTAAAAAATTACTATCCGGTCCACCTCTATTATATATATATATATATATATATATATATATATATATATATATATATATATATATATATATATATATATATATATATATATATATATATATATATATATATATATATATATATATATATATATATATATATATATATATATATATATATATATATATATATATATATATATATATATATATATATATATATATATATATATATATATATATATATATATATATATATATATATATATATATATATATATATATATATATATGCACGTAGGACTATCTTACCTTTTGGTTTCCAAAAGACATTATGATATGGATTATGAGATGATAACAAAAAGTTTGATAAAGCATTGTGCGATAGCTCAACAGCTTTAGGAGTCCCTGTTGTTCCACTTGAAGCCAAAATCAAGGCTGTTTTCTCACCGGTAACCTAAAGAAACAAGAAATCACGTCATTTTTCTCTAGTAATCAGATGAAATTTTGTTTTCTAAAAGTTTTTTTGTTTAATCTCTTCGTTCAAATTTAATTTATGAGACCTTTTTTAATTATTTTAGAAGAGTTTCTTTTCATCAGATTTTCCTTGAAAGTAAAATAGAAGCGATTTTTGTGATTTCATGGAAGAAATAGTCATGAATTTTCCGTTTTATAGATAATATAAATAATTAGCTAATCAAAATAATTAACGATTATTAATTAATTTTTTGATATTTCTTCAATGAATTTTAACAAATGTTTTCATGGTTTTTAAAATAAATATGAAATAGTATTAACTAATTTCACTGAAGCGTACATATTTAACCTAATAAATTCCTACAAGAATGTTCCTATTATTTAAATATTAATATTCCACAAAATTCTTTGATAATAGAAGCGGTTCTTAACCTTTTTCCCTATCACAAACCCTCTTTAACTGCCACTGACTACTAAGACTTGACTCAAGATTAAAAATAATAAAGGACATCAAATATTTATTTAATAGTTTCTCACGAAGGTCTTTCTAACACTTATATTGTATTCGTATAACTATAATTTATATAAAGGCTGGTGCTTCGTTTAACTCACAAGCCTGGTAAGTTTGGGCTTAATATCATGTATCCGAGTTCGGACTCTACGTTTTTCAAATGGTTTCAGTACTTATTTTGATGAAAATTTAAAAAAATATTTCAAAATTAAAATTTTTTTATACGTATCTTTTCATACGTTCTTTTTTATTCATTCGAAACTCCTGGGTTCCTCTGACTGAGGTTAAAAAAGAGATGATCTATAGCGTTTACCCAGTAAATATAAAGACATTTAAATTTTACAATGGTAAGCGTCATAAAAAAAAAATATGGTACTTATTATTTTTGTGTTTCTAAACACGAAAATAATCCTCACACTGATCAATTAACTCTTTTCCTCCCTAGTCTAGAAGATAGCCTTTTCTGATAATATATGTACAACAAAAATTTATCTTAACGGCTTTTCTTTTTTTGACCTGCATATGGTCATTTTTTCAGATCATCTTAACTCATCCTGCAACAATCACCTAACCTAGCAGAGCTCCATTTCACTTTTTATATGTTCTCCATAATCGAAATGTGTCAATGGAAGTGATAATGCTCATCACTTAAGTCACTAAAATTCTGCTGGTAGAAATCCAAGTGTGATTTCAAAAAATACATTTTCAGTTACAAATTGTATCCCAGCTGTTCATGCGAAGGCATCAGATCTTCAATTCTATATAATTTTCATCTTTGAAACCTCATCATACAGTCATATTTTAATATTTAAAGGGCGAAGCAAAACTTTTTCCACGATTATATCAAAGTTTTTTATTAACATTTGTTTGTTCATGTGTTATCGAATAGTGGCTGTCTCTGGCGGGGATATCCCATTTATAGATGAAACATCAAAATTTGGTGCTGAAACTTTTTTGCAGTCGTAATAAATTGCAATTCCCTTGAATCCACCACACTTTCCTCTGTTACTTTTTGTTTTTTATTCCAACCATGTTGTTCATCTTAGGATATCCTTCATTGCGACTGGTAGCATATGACACAGGAATGAAAGGCAACTTATTTGTATTGTGTCTCAATCTCTGCTATCTCACTCACATAGGAAATGGCAATACTTGGTGTTGTAGTCGGCTTCAAGTCGTTATTAAGTGTTCATTACTTTGAGATCACCGTAAACAACTGAGTGAAATGAAATCACCTTCAATTTTATAGAATTGCCCAAAGTCTTATTTTCTAATGCGACATGCTTTGCCTTTCTCATAGTGGTGTAGAAAATTCCCCTTTTGTAACCTGTCGAGGCAAAGAAGGAAATGTTTCTGTTATATTTCTTGTAATTTAAATCCCTTATGAGGTCATTGTGCTGGCCCTCTGTGATTTTATATTTATAAGAGTTTGTACTAGGAAAGTATTCTGCATCCTGTGAAATAGATGATTTTCTTTTTCAATGCTCAAAGGAGCACGGTTTATCTTCAACAAAATCAATGAAAAAAAAATTGTCCTGGGATTCATGAAAGATACCACCTTCTAAATGAAGAACAGACTGAAATGCTAATGGTATGGTTTCGTTATTGATGTTTTCTTCATGAACATTCTTTTCTAATTGGGAGCCCTATCCATACCTAATACTTAGTATTATCATTAACAGGCTCACTCCAAACGGTCTACCAGGCCTTTTTCCATATATTTAAGAATTGAGTTTAGATAAGTTGTGTAGCCCAAAAGTGGTTTCAGTAATTTGTTTTGGTACCCCAGTTTACAGCCGAAATTCAAGAAATAGATCTTTTAAACAGGCTAATTAATAGAACGTTTTCTTTCTCGAAAAGCCAGATTTTTTACACACTTCCGTTACGTTTCTGTAAATTCACTTCACAATAAATGACAACTGAATGGCAGCTGAAGTTATCGCAAAATAACCCTTATTGCAGAAGTAGGAGATACATTGTCAAGACAAATATTGCATAAGAACTGAAAACTGTTATCACTCCACAATTTTACTAATCACGTGGAGGACACATTTACAGCGACAATAGCGAATCGAATATAAAAATAGTGTTATGATGATTACAACTTCCATCTACAGTTTTGTCACTTGCTACAGGTGGGGATTCAGAATTTATTGGTAAAAACCGTGATTCCAGTAAATATCTGGAAATCGAAAACTAGAGCTTAGTCCAAGTTTTGAATCTTTTACGAAATGACAAAATATTCATTAAATTTAAAAGCTAAGATTAAAAGATAAGCTACTTTCGTCTCTATAACATTTTGAGTATCAAACAGTGTTATTATTAAGATATCACATCAGAATAAAAAGTATTTAATCATGTCCTCTGAATTTTTATAAAAAATCTAATTTTTCATGCTTTTTTCCGTACATTTTAAAACAATATTAAGATAAATACGTAATTTATCATTTTTATTTTTTGGTCAAGTTGGTTTCAAAGAGTGTTAATAACAATTATTACTAATTACTGTTTGCCAGTTTATTCCTGATATTAATTATAATTTCATCAATTCGTCTCTTTATATCATGTAGTTTACTTGATATTTCCAGAGTTAATGGAACCTAATTTAATGTATTCTTTCTCTCTATATAATAATTTTTTTTTTAGACATTTTACTTGCCCGCATTCATTCCTGTCGTTTTGATAAAAATAAAATCATTTTTAATTTTAGTTTTATCTGTACAAAAAAAGAAAAGAATTTATTTTTTTTTATTTTTTGTATTAAAAATTATATATTTAATTTTTTTTCATTTTTTATTCTAATTTTATTTTTTTAAATTTTTTTTTTTTTTTTTTTTTTTTTTTTTTTTTTTTTTTTTTTTTTTAATTTTAATTTAAAATAAAAAATAAAAAACAAATAAAATAAAAATAATAAAATTGTAGTTAGAACTTTTTTGGCTACTCTGTCATTTGGGACACACCTTGTTTTTAACAAGAATTGCTGGCAATACAGAATTTACATGTTTCTGCTAAAATGCAATAATTGCAGACCACCTTCTTATATCTTTGGAGCTAGGACTATGTCTGAAGCTCTGCCATAATACTTGGCATTTATAATAAATTACAAGAAAACAACTACAATGGCCATTGAAAAATAAAAGTACTTTACATATTTTCCTAATATGTTGTTTTTTTTATTTTGAATGAAAAGCCTCCAACAATGTAAAAAGTACAAATATCACAGAGGCCCAACTATTGTCCAAGAAGACCAACCACAGCAAATAATCTGGAGATCAAAAACTCAAACACAAAGGGTATGTAAAAAATTTTCTCTTGTTTAATGCTGTTTAAATAAGAGAAATCTGCCCTTTTATATTGTTTTTTAATATAGTAGTTAAAGAGAAAGGGGGTCCTTTTATATAATTTGTTTATTTTACCATTAAAACTACATTTTAAAAATTAGATTGTAAAATCAAATTTTATTTGAAGTCAAGTCAAAAAACTAGTCTCTAATATTCTTTTTCAGACTTGGCTCAACTATTGTATATATATGGTAGAATAGAAATACAGAAAAGGAAGAATTTTCAGCAGTAGAAGGACAAGTAGATACTCCCAAAAATCTTGCCCTTATATAATTTTTTTTATAAAGTTTTCATAGTTTTTTTTTTTTTTTGTACATCTTTTTTAAAGTAAAGAAGAAAAAATATCTTGAGTATTACTTCCACCTTCTATTTTTCTTCCCTATATTATAGTACATTTTTCTGTGCTGCCATTTTTTCCCTAATTCCTCAGGATCTGTCATTAACAACATTATATCATCAACAAAAAATTAAATAATTTAGGTACAATAAATATATATATATATATATATATATATATATATATATATATATATATATATATATATATATATATATATATATATATATATATATATATATATATATATATATATATATATATATATATATATATATATATATATATATATACTGTAAGAAATAAAAAGTAATTTCCCATTTTTAATCCTTTTTTTCCTTTCTCAGTTACGTTTTCGTTCGTTTTATTATGCAAGTTATAGCTAGTTATTTTCAGCTGATTTTAGGTTAAGTAATAGGTAACATTTAAAGTATTTTAATATCATAAATTTCCCTTTGTTTATGTAATATATTTCATTAACTACAACCTTTAAAACAAATTGACTAATCGACTAAAGCTTAACATTCATTCTTGAGTTTCTTCAATTCTTTACGATATCTAAATTAGAATAGTTACCCTTTAATAATAATAATATTAAAAGTAATTCATCATTTATTTTCATTTATTAAATCTGATCTTATTCCCTTTACGTTTGAATAAAATTTATAGGCATAGAATTCCGTTTCATTTCTTTAAAGAAATTCTTAAAGTCCATAGATAATAATTCATAATTTATTCTTTTCCAATCTTTATACAAATATACGAATTATTTGCCTATTATTGAGTTAATATTTGTTTCACTCCATAGTAAAAATATTACTTAAAAATTTAGCTCAATGTCATAAATTTAGGACAATCTGGAATCCATATTATTTCAGCCGAAAAAGTAAAATAAATTTAAAATGGTTTCGTAAATAGAAAAGGCTTATTTTGATAGCCTCAAATATTTTTATATTTGTCTTTATTTTCTTGATAAAAGTTTTATAGGAAAAACTATACTATTTGTTCAAAAAATTGCTTATTTAACGACGTGGTAACTTATATATTTTAAAACAGGCAACATTTTAGTACACAAACTTCATTTGGAGATAATCGTTGAAGTTTGAATTTAAACTCAAAGGCAAAAGGGCTTATCCCCGTTTTGTCATTGAATCTCCCTATCCATCTATCCTATTACATATATCTTAGTATATATATTTACATTGTGTTTCACGACTATTCATAAATTACATATTAATATTTTCCTTATAACCATTAAATAAGTAATTTATCCTATTACTGTTGTTATTAATATCACAAAGCAAACTCACTAATTGATATTTCAATAAAGAAATTGTTTGTAACTTGAATCTAGAATATATTAAGGTTCCAAATCTGGATCGAGAAGAGAGAGGGAGGAGAGACAGAAATAGTAGTTGTGCCTCTTTTAACCTAAAAAATGATGATATTTCTTAAAATTTTTCCTCTCATATATATATATATATATATATATATATATATATATATATATATATATATATATATATATATATATATATATATATATATATATATATATATATATATATATATATATATATATATATATATAAATACCTGAGCTGGGAGTGAAAATGAAATAAATTCTTTGCCATATAATATGTCATCTACATTCCGAGCTTTAAGTTTCAATGGATTTCCAATACAAAATAATTGATACTTGGAAATGTCTTCTTTTAAAGCAAGAAGAATTGAGTCTTCAAATTCTCTTGAAAAAACGATGAATTTGCTTTCAATGTTCAAGATCAGTCGTCTCATCTCATCTATATTATATCAAAATATGAAAGCATTCCTTATATATATATATATATATATATATATATATATATATATATATATATATATATATATATATATATATATATATATATATATATATATATATATATATATATATATATAATATATATTGTATATTTATAGGGTGAGAAAAGAGAAGAAGAAGATGAAGAAGAAGTAGAGAAGAGAATCACTGGATTGGGTTTGGACGGTGTGATTTTGGAAGTAGAAGGAGATTAGATGTTATTAAATATATTTCATGTATTAAATTTTTATTGCAGGTGTCTAGGTATAATAAACAGGTTAAAGTTAAAGGATTAAAGGAAAGGGTCATAAATTCTCCCTTTAAGATAATTTAGATATTTATATAATGGAAGTTGTAATTAGTATTTTAATATTTAGAATTAAGTAAACATATAGAGTTGAACAACTCTAAGAAAGAAAAGAATATTTTTATTTCTAAGAAGAAAGAAGAGGAAGAAATTGCCTATACATTTCCTATCGGTTAGCAAGGGTGCCTTTTAGCTTATTATAGTGTCTAGGGGTCTGTGTCCCTGAGCGCTTAGTGATATAGTTTCCCTGGGGGCTGTAGTAGGAGTTAGGTTACACTTGATTATCCGGTGAGTGAGTTGGTATAGAATAGGCAGAAAGAAGAAAGCAGTCTGGACAACAGTTTTCAGGTGAAATTTTTTTTTTTTAACTCTGAAACACCCTAATTTTGCCAGTGGTAGCAGAGCGTAGTTCCGAAAGGGCAACGAAAGGGCAACATCATGGCTAAGAAAGATGGAAGTGAGGAGCAACTAAGACAGGAAAGTCAGGAGAGCAAAACAGTAATGAGAGGAAGGAGATATTGTCCAGAATTTCAAGGTTTGGAGGGAGAAGATTATGACATGTGGAGAAAGAGAGTAATGTTGTGGTACAAGCTCGAAGGAAAGTTTTTGGAATATCCAGGAGGAGAAGTTATGCTTAGTTTGGGAGTAAAAGCATTCCTAAGTGTTTACAATGTAGAGTTAGAGGGGTTGGAAAAACATGTAGCGGTGGAAAAAGTATTAGAGGTACTGGATAAGAGATTTGGAAAGGAGAAGAGTAGAGATCGATATGATAAGATTTTAGAATTTTTCAAGATAGGTAGAAAAATAAACGAATCCATAAGGGACTATGTTACAAGATATGAGATGATTGAGGATAATTGTAAAATGGCTGGAAAGGTAGACCTAGGAGAGGATATGAGATGTGTTCACTTGTTAGAAGGTGCAAATATAGGAGAAAATCAGAGACAAATGGTATTGGCATATTGTGGAAAAGGTGATTGGGTGTTTGAGGAGTTTAAAAATGGACTACTCAACGTTTGTGAAGGAATAGGAAAGAAGGAATCAAAAGAATGGTTGTTGCAAGAACAGAACTTAGAAACTAGCAGGGGTGAGGAAAAAGAACAGAAAAGGTTAAATCCTAAAAATGCATATGGACAAGTTATGAAATGTCTTGTTTGCAGATCTGAATACCATTTTGCAGCACAGCGCCCCATGAAAGGAAAATGGAGAAAACAGGAAGGAAGTGAAGGTAGAAGTGATCTGATAGGTCATAAAGAAAAAGAACAAAGAGGAATTGTATTGGGGGGTTTCGGAAGAGGAAGAGGAAGATTCTTTGAGAAAAGCAAACAAGATGTAGGAAGTCAAAGAGCATTCATTGGGCAAAAAGAAGGAAAGGAAGAGTGGAACGAGTATGGGAATATATGGCCAATTGTTGATACAGGGTGTAGTGCCAACGTCATAGGGGAGAAGTGACTAGGCCATGTATTGGGTAGTATGTCTTGGAAGGAAAGAGAGGAGGTGAGGAAATCTATGGAAGTGATAGAGGGGAAATATGTTTTTGGGGACTCTAAATATAAAGCAGTTAAAAGAATTAGAATACCTTGTTCATTTTTTAGATGGGAGTTTTATTTCAATCCCAGATGTGGTACAAGGGGATATACCGTGGTTGTTGGGGAGGGAATCATTAAGAAAAATGAGAGCATGCATTAACTTGAATAGCTATGAAATGACGATAGGAGTCTTTAAGAATGTACGGGTTCCTCTACGAGCAGATGAAAGAGGTCATCTAAGGATTAGTCTAAGAAGGGGTATAAAGAAGGAAATATGGTGGGAGGGTAATGTGAAAAATAGTTTAGAAGATAAACAGGAAAGGAAAAAAATACTAAAAAGACTGCATGTACAGTTCGGGCATCCTAGCAAAGAAAGATTAGGGGAATTGATTAAGGATGCATATAGAGATGAAATGGAAAATGAGACTCTGAGAGATATCAAGGAGGATATGGGGGAATTGAGTGATAATTGTGAGGTATGTATAAGATATAAAAAAACTCCTAGCAGACCCACAGTTGGGTTGTCACTAGCAAAAAGATTTAATGAAACTGTAGCCATGGATTTAGGTGAATTGGAAAGAAATAAATTTTTGGTGATGTTGGATTTAGGAACAGGGTATTGTCAAGCAAGCTGGGTAAAGAATAAAGAGCCAAAGGAGATAGCAGGTAAGATTCTGGAAAGATGGAGTAGTATATTTGGTGCCCCAGAAAGGATTATAAGCGACAATGGTCTTGAATTTCAGAATGAGGATATGAAACTGCTGTGTGAGAGATTTAGTATAAAGCAATTGGCAACAGCAGCTGAGAGTCCATGGAGTAATGGGAGGTGTGAAAAGATGGTGGGGCTGTTGAAGGATTCTATGAGAAAGATGAAAGAAGAAGGGTGTAATAAGGAAACGTGTTTACTTTGGTCAGTTGGAGCTAAAAATTGGTTACTGGATAAAGGAAGGATACACCCCTAATCAATTGGTATTTGGTAGGAATGGAAAGTTGCCAAATAATACGGAATGAAGAAGAAAGAAGTATGGGGGTAGTCGGTAACGAAAGTGAACAATTAAGGGAGACAATAGAAGGAATACATAAGGCAAGAGAGGCTCATGTGAAACAGGAAGCAGAAGATAGGGTGAAGAGGGCTATGAAAGGTCAAATAAGAGAACATAAGTTAGAATTAGCTGAACCTGGAGAAGAGGTGTACTATAAAAGGGAGATAGACAATGATTAAAGAGGCCCTGCTAAAGTCATAGGTAGAGATGGGAAGACGGTGATAGTAAAACATGGAGGTACTTTGCGAGAAATTGCTAGAGTTCATATTACAAGGTTAGCGGGTATTGAACAGAAAGATGAGAGAGAGAGTGTTGTAGTAACGAATGAAGATGATAATGACCTTAGTGAAAAGGTGGATCAAATAGGGGATACACAAAAAACTAATAATATCATAGAAAATGAGAAAGACGAGTGGCAAGAAGTGGAATACTATAGAATGCAGGAAGAGGAAGAAGAACAACATAGAGAGGAGGATGAACCAGATGAGGAAGCTGAGGAAAGAAGGGTGCCAAAAGTCAAGATTGGAAAAAGGTATAAATCTACTAAAAGAGAAAGTGGGGATAAAGTGAAGGTTAAAATACTCAGTAGAGCAGGTAAAGCTACAAGCAAGAAATGGAGTGATAGTTTTAATGTTCAGAATATTGAAAATGGAGAAGAGGGTTGGATCGACTTTAGAGACTTGACAGATGTAGAGGAAATTAGCGACCAAGAAGAGGTATGGCTAGGTAATAGTCCGCAAAGTGAAAGAGTTTTAAGTGCGAAGTTGTGTGAAATAGAGAACTGGGAAGAAAATGATGTTTTTAAAAGAGTAAAAGATAAAGGACAAAAGAGAATATCCTTAAGATGGATGATTACAGAGAAAATTCAGGATGGAGAGGAGAAATGTAAAGCAAGATTAGTTGCTAGGGGTTTTGAGGAGGAAGGAGAGGAGCTGGTAACGGAGTCACCAACATGTTCAGGAGAGGTGTTGAGGATGTGCCTGACTATTATGAAAATGAAGGGATGGAAATGTAATTCCATTGATATTAAAACGGCTTATTTACAGGGAGACAGAATAAAAAGGAAGGTTTGGGTTATTCCTCCTAAAGAGGCTAAGGAGAAAGGACTATGGGAGTTAAAGAAAACAGTGTATGGATTAAAAGATGCAGCAAGGGTATGGTTTGATAAAGTGGTAAAGATTATAACTGAGTTGGGGGGGGGTGTGAAGAGTAAGTTAGAACCAGCATTATTTGTTTGGAAGAAAGAAGGAAAAATGATAGATATTATGTGCACTCATGTTGATGATTTTTGTTTTGGAGGCAACAAAGAGTTTTTTGAGAATATAAGTACAGGCATTAAAAGTAGATTAAAGATAGGAACGGAGTAAGTGTCTGAATTTAAGTATATTGGGATAAATATAGAAGAAAGAGAGGAAGGTGTTTGGTTAGAACAGAACAAATATATCGACGATATAAATATACCTGAAAGTAGAGATTTCTTTGGAAACAGAGAAATGGAAGGAAAAGAATTAACTCTATATAGATCATTGGTAGGTCAAATGAATTGGATCAGCTGTCAGACAAGACCAGATCTATCTTATTATGTAAGTGAAAGGAGTAGGTACATTCGTGGAGGTAAAGTAGAGGAAATGAGAAAGGTGATAAACATACTAAAAAGAGCAAAAAATATGAGAGTCGGTGTTTTGTTAGGTAAACTGAAAGACAAAGTAGAAATAGAAGTTTCTACAGATGCATCATATGGGAACAGTATCGATGAAAGTCCCCAGATAGGCAATATAGTAGCATTGAAGGATAATGAAGGTAATAGAAGCCCGATTGTATGGAAATCGAAATGTGTCAGGAGAGTACCAAGATCCATAATTGAGGCTGAAGCTATAGGTCTGATAGAAGGTATTGAGGCAGGTAATTTTTTAGGTGAATGTTGGTTAGAAATGATGGGAGGCGAGAGATTGAAAGTAAAGGTGAATACAGATAGCAAAACACTAAAAACGGCCATATACTCTGAAACTAAAGTATTAAGCAAAAACCTAAGGATAGACTTGGCATGGATTAAATGGGTCTTAGAGATTGAGAAGATTGAAGGAGTAGAATGGGTAACGACAAAATGTCAAATAGCTGATGTATTTACGAAAGGTAGAGTTGATAGTAATTTGATTAAAGAGTATGTAGAAGGGAAGAGAGGAGGAGAGAGAAAGGTATAAGATTGTATATTTATAGGGTGAGAAAAGAGAAAAAGAAGAAAGAAGAAGATGAAGAAGAAGTAGAGAAGAGAATCACTGGATTGGGTTTGGACGATGTGATTTTGGAAGTAGAAGGAGATTAGATGTTATTAAATATATTTAATGTATTATATTTTTATTGCAGGTGTCTAGGTATAATAAACAGGTTAAAGTTAAAGGATTAAAGGAAAGGGTCATAAATTCTCCCTTTAAGATAATTTAGATATTTATATAAAGAAAGGTGTAATTAGTATTTTAATATTTAGAATTAAGTAAACATATAGAGTTGAACAACTCTAAGAAAGAAAAGAATATTTTTATTTCTAAGAAGAAAGAAGAGGAAGAAATTGCCTATACATTTCCTATCGGTTAGCAAGGGTGCCTTTTAGCTTATTATAGTGTCTAGGGATCTGTGTCCCTGAGCGCTTAGTGATATAGTTTCCCTGGTGGCTGTAGTAGGAGTTAGGTTACACTTGATTATCCGGTAAGTGAGTTGGTATAGAATAGGCAGAAAGAAGAAGGCAGTCTGGACAACAGTTTGCAGGTGAAATTTTTTTTTTTTTAACTCTGTAACACCCTAATTTTTATATATATATATATATATATATATATATATATATATATATATATATAATATATATATATATATATATATATATATATATATATATATATATATATATATATATATATATATATATATATATATATATATATATATATATATATATATATATATATATATATATATATATATATATATCCTCCTGTGGGAAAAGGCCGGAGGCTTAGCAAATTCCACCGGAGTTGGGAAAAATCTATCTTTGTCGATGATGGTCGACATGTCCAGATACACGGTATTTGAAACTATGCAAGTCAAAGGAAGTTGGGAAAACAGATAAAGGGACTTTACGAGTAGAGTATATGTAACATTGAGCATAGCTGTTAAGTCTATGGTCAGAGAGTTGGACAGAGAAAGGATGAGACTATGTAGAAAGGTGCGTCGAACGGGCTCTTCTCAATGGAGGAGGTATGTAACGTGAGGGTCCAGAAGAGCAGTGCCCATTTTAATAGCGATGGTAAAGAGAGAGTGACAATACAATTCGACGGGCAGAAATAGATTGGAGAGAGTTAATAAGAGCAGGAGAGTTGATGAGACGAAAAGCCCTAGACACTACCTTCTCAAAGAGAGCTGTTTGAGTGGAACCACCCCAGATGTGCGAAGCATGCTCCATACAGGGACGAACAACACCCCTATACAAAGCAAGCAACTGGGGTGTCGTGATATAATTCTGGAGGCGCCTCAGAACACTCAACCTCTTAGAAGCGTGTTTAGAAAGAGAAGTAATGTGATCTTTCCAAGAAAGATCACGATCAAAGGATACGGCAAGAATATGAAGAAAACAGATGAAAGTTTAAGTTGTGTGTTTTCAAAGAAGACATTATAACACATTGCATCAAGCTGTCTATTCATGATATACTCAAAAAGGGTCTAAGGAAAATAGAGAATAAGTAAAAAGAAAATTTTCATAGCAATAAAAATTTACCTGATTGAGGGAAATTAATATCATTTTCGTGATTAGCGAGGTTAATTTCTTTAAAATTCGTTTAAAAAATCAGACATTAAAAAAGAAAAAAAATCAAACGCGGACATTGTTAATTATCATTGCCCAAAGGGATTCTGGAAAGAAACTTCAAAAACGCTTTTAATATTAATAATAATAATTTTAATACAGTAATAATGGCAACTTACTTGGAGAAAGATGTGGGTTAAGAAGTATTACAGGTGTTCCTGACGAAATAGTTCCAAAAAATATTGGAACATACTGGAGGCAGTT
>SEYY01006325.1:42500-61160 GCA_009176605.1 Armadillidium nasatum | reverse complement strand
TAATTCCATCTCAAATTGTAATCCACGTTGTAAACAAATTCCTGAAGTACGTTCCCTCCATTTTTACTCGGCTTTCGCCGGCAAACCGCTTTTAAAACTTACCTTTAAATTATTTTTATATAAGATTTTTGTAAATGTTATTGTTCAAAAAATTTTAAAGTTTATTTTAAAATATATTATTAATAACTTTAGAATTAAAATAAATTTTTTGTATGTTATTTCAATATTAATTGTAGAACTTTTATAATAATGACTTTGTAAGCAATTTTTGTTAAAAAGTGAGAAACCAATAAAGTGAAAAAAACAATCATTTGTTAATTGATCCTTTTCATTTAGAGATAATTTCAAAAGGTCGTTAGCAAATATTGTTACATTCACTTTCCCCAAGAAGCCGAAGAAGAAGCCGCACCGTCCAGAAGAAGACGTCCAAAGCCGAAAGCACGTTCCCACAGAAGGAAGAAGACGTCCAAAGCAGAGGCAAGAAGCAGCTGTTCCCACAGCAGCGGAAGAAGAAGTTCCAACGCCTTCTCACGAAAGGAGACCCAGTTTGGCAGACTATTTGCCCTCGACTGTGGTTCCTCCTTTGAAGTAGCCTTCCATCCAGGCTACGGACGGTCCGCGGGTTTTGAAGAGAAGTGGTGGCTACCACACGACTACCAGTTGGCATTCCACAAGGGGAAATTGAAAAACACCCAGCCTCCTGATCGATTCCCCTGCGCTACAACAAAGTGTAGCGACCTCCTGGACCATATATTTTCAGGCCAGAGATAACTAGGTCGCTAATATATATATATATATATATATATATATATATATATATATATATATATATATATATATATATATATATATATATATATATATATATATATATATATATATATATATATATATATATATATATATATATATATATATATTATATATATATATATATATATATATATTACGCATCCTCCATTCACGGGCAAAGCCCTATCAAGGAGGGGGTGTCAGAAGAAAAAAAAGTAACAGATGAAAAAACAAAAATCAAAAAAAACCCCCGCAGGACTCCTTAAACGCAAATTTCTTAGGTGAGTTCAGACGCTGGCTTTAAAGAAATTAAGATTAAATTCTCCCCCCAATTCCTTTCTCATGTTCCTACAAATTTACAAGAGCTTTCTCCTACATTACCTTTAAAATAGAAAAAAAATGGCGAAACTTAAAACTGCCTCGGAGATGCTAGAGGGGCGGCATCCAAAGAATGCCCTCATCCACTCCTTCCCCCATCACCACTTGGGAGTTGGTGGCCTCCGGTGATGGTTGGTGCCACCAAGACCTCTATGCCGACTTGCCCTGGTGCACGGATCTTCCTTTTTCATTAATTTCTGCAACATTCGCGGTCTTTTTCTAATTTCCACTTTGTCGAACACCACCTCTCTTCTTCTAGACCTCATCTCTTGATTCTTAACCGAAACTCAGGTGTCTGAGTGCTCTGACAGCAAACCTACTCTGTTTCCTCCTACTGTCTCTTTCCTCAATTTTCAGCCAAAGGCGGATGTTGCGCATATGTGCGCAACGATGTTGTTGTTCTCGTGTCTCTAATTTGGAGTCTTCTGAATTCTCTACTTTATGGCTTAAACTTTCTTGCAACTCTACAACTAAATTTATTTGTTCTGTCTACTTATCTCCTAATTCTACAGACTATCCAAAATTCTTCGACTATCTTAACTTAAAATAGAACACATTTTTCCTTCTCCTTTCTCCGAAATCATCATATTAGGTGATTTCAATGTTCACCACCGCCAATGGCTTTCATCTAGTTCTCATGATCCAGCTGGTGAACTCGCCTTCCAATTTTCTATCCAGAACAACCTTGAGCAGTTGGTGCAACTCCCTACCCGTATCCCTGATCGTCTTGGTGATGAACCCAACATCTTGATCTTTTCCTAACTTCTTATCCTTCTCCTTATACTGTTAAACTCTTTCCTCCTCTGGGTTCATCCGATCATCTTCTTATCTCGTATCTTGTTCCTGTCTCTTCAAGTCTTCCGCAAGAACGGCCCCGCCTTCGGCGAGGAGACGTTTCTGGCATTTTCGGTGCACTAACTGGTCTGACTTGCGGTTGTACTTCTTCTGATTTTCCATGGAATGATTACTGTTTCCGTGGGAGGGGTCCCTCGGAGTGTGCAGAGCGCATAACCGAGGTGATTCTCTCTGGCATGGAGGCGTACATTCCATATTCTTTCCCTTCTACTAAACCTAACAAACCTTGGTTTAACTCTGCTTGTTCTCGTGCTATCCGCCGCAGGGATGCTGCCTTCAGGGATTACCGTCGTCTTCAAACTCCAGAAACTCATGCAACTTATATTTCATCCCGGAATCGTGCAAAATCTATTCTCCGTAATACTAAAAACTCCTTTCTCCGCTTAAAATGCAATAATCTTTCTGGTTCTACTTCCTCACGCCCTTTCTGGCATTTTGCAAAAAATGTCAACTCTAACTTTGCTTCTTCCTCTTTCCCTCCTTAGTATCTTCTGACGGTACAACTGCCATTTTGCCTTCCTCTAAAGCTGAACTCTTTGCTCAAACTTTTGCTCTAAATTCACCTTAGACGATTCGGAGCTATTCCTACTCCTTCAACCCTCTCCAACTCATTTATGCCTAAAATTGTAATTTCTTCTAAAGATGTCACTTCTGCTCTCTCTGAGCTTAACACTAAGAAGGCGTACGGTCCTGATGGTATTCCTCCTGTGGTTCTCAAAACTTGTGCTTCCGAGCTTGCACCCTGCCTTGGTAAACTATTTCGTCTATGTTTTCTACTTCAACCTTCCCTTCTTGCTGGAAACGTGCGCTCATTCAGCCTGTGCCGAAGAAGGGGGACCCCTCTCAACCCTCTAACTATCGTCCCATTTCTTTAACCTCCGTTCTTTCTAAAGTTTTCGAATCTATCCTTAACAGGAAGATTTGGAAACATCTCAATTCTTCTAATCTTATCTCTGATCGCCAGTATGGCTTTCGTAAGAAACGCTCTACTGGTGATCTTCTTTCCCTTCTCTCTGACTCTTGGTCCTCCGCTCTTCGGCATTTCGGTGAATCTTTTGCTGTTGCGCTAGACATATCGAAAGCTTTCGATAGAGTCTGGCACAAAGCTTTGATTTCCAAACTTTCCTCTTTCGGAATCTAACTCCTTCTCTCTGATTTCCTTTCTGGTCGTTCTATAGCAGTTGTAGACGGCCACCGTTCATCCTATAAATCTATTAATAGTGGTGTTCCTCAAGGATCTGTCCTATCCCCAACACTTTTTTCTATTTTCATTAATGACCTTCTCTCTGTTACTTCATCTCCTATCCACTCCTATGCTGATGACTCCACCCTTCATTACTCTTTTCAATTTGAAAGGCGTCAAGAAGTGTGGCCTTGGAGCAACTGACCTCTGATCTTTCTCGTATTTCTAATTGGGGCAGAGAGAACATGGTTGTTTTCAATGCCACCAAAACTCAATTCCTCCTATCTCACTTCTCGACACAATCTTCCACACAACTATGATATCTTCTTCGAAAAACACTCAACTCAGACCTTCATCTGTTCTTAATATTCTCGGTGTTTCCTTTTCTCGTGATCTTTCTTGGAAAGATCACATTACCTCTCTTTCTAAACAAGCTTCTAAGAGGTTGGGTGTTCTGAGGCGCCTTCAGTATTTATTCACTCCACCCCAGTTGCTTGCTCTGTATAGGGTGTTGTTCGCCCCTGTATGGAGTATGCTTCGCACATCTGGGGTGGTTCCACACATACAGCTCTCCTTGAAAAGGTGGAGTCTAGGGCTTTTCGTCTTATCAACTCTCCTGCTCTTACTAACTCTCTTCAATCTCTTTCTGCCCGTCGAATTGTTGCGTCACTCTCTCTATACTATCGCTATTACAATGGACACTGCTCTTCTGAACTCTCTCGTCGCATACCTCCTCCACTGAGAAGGGCTCGTGCGACTCAACTTTCTACACAGTCTCATCCTTTCTCTGTCCAACTCTCTGACCCCAGACTTCAACCTCTATGCTCAATCTTACATGTACTCTACCGAAAGTCTGGAACACACTCCCTTCTTCTATTTTTCCAACTTCCTATGACTTACACACCTTCAAACGTCGTGTATCAGGTCACGTCGGCCATTAATTTGACCATTCTTCCGTTTTTCCCCTAACTCTGGTGGAATTGTAGTAGACCTCTGGCCTTTGCCCACCAGAGGTGATATTAAAAAAAAAAAAAGAAAAAGAAAATACAGAAGATGTGAGAGAGTTCCACAGAACAGATGTAGCAGGAAAGAAGGAGGTAGGACAGTGGACAATCCTGGAGTTGCCTATGTCTATGCAAAATTTATGCGAAGACAATGCACCACTTGTGCTACGAGGACGACGTAAAGGTGGAGGAATTCGGGTGGATAGTTCACTCGAGCATTTGCCGCTGTAGTACCTATAGAAAAGGGACAAGGCACCAACGTAACGTCACAAAGATAAAGAGTCAAAGGAGTTAGAAAGAAGGGAACAGTTTATAAGTCTTTTATCTTTTGACTCAACCTTATTCAAAAGACGGGTGAAAAATGAGCCACCCCAGATATGAGAGCAATACTCCATACAAGGGCGGATGAGACCCTTGTATAATTGGAGTAACTGCTATGAAGTAAAATATCTCGCAGTCTAAACAGAACTCCCAGCTTCTTTGAGGCCGCCCTAGCAACCATTGTGATATGAGGTTTCCAAGACATTTTTTTTTGTTTATGTGTAGGCCAAGAAAGTTTATATTGTCAACAGGAAAGATGGGAGAACCATCGAAAGAAATAGAAAAATTAAGAGGTGTCTTTGAGAGGAAGATTTCTAGAAGTTGAGTTTTTAAACGAGTTAAATTTTACAAGGCTGAGACGACCCCACTGATAAATTCTATCCAGATCTGCAAGAATGGAATCGGAAGATGAAGACGAGAGGCAACTCTAGATGCAAAGGAAGGAGCAGATTTGAAATGAGTAGAAAAATAAAGGGTTGATTTTCAGCATATGAATGAATAGGGTTAGATGAACAGCTAAGATCATTAATGAAAAGAAAGAATAGAGTAGGAGATAAACACCACTATTGACAGGAAAGGAAGAAGTCCCTCCATCAACAATAGTCGAAATGTAACCATTAGAAAGAAAGCTAGACTTAAGTAATTAATGAGGAGGAGGGAATCCATACCATATCATGTCAAATGTTTTATATATGTCTAGCGCCACCACATAAATCTCCCCATGGTCTCTAAGGGCAGAAGACCATAGATCTGTGAGATAGGAAAGTATTTCACCAGTTGACCTCGAACGTCGAAAGTAATACTGATGATCAGAAAGAAAGGAATGAGATTCTAGATGATCCAAGAAGTGAGAGTTGGGAAGGGTTTTAAAGATCTTAGAATACAAGTGAAGCTATAGGGCGATAGTAAGAAGGATCAGAGCGGCTACCCTTCTTCGGAATAAGCTGGACCAATGCGAGCTTCCAAAACTGAGGGAAAGTATTAGGATTGAGGCATAGATAGTAGAGTTGAACGAGGGACGGAGCCAACTCAGAAGCACACTCCCTTAAAACTCAGGGAGGAATGCCATTCGAGCCGCTTGTCTTCCTTAAGTTCATAGATTTCAGAAGCCCATGCACATGATCAAATGTAATCACAGGTAAAGGCATTGGATCTTTGAGAGGAGAAGAAGTAGGAAGAGGGTTGCCGGAGTCGTCCAGGGTTAAATTAGAGGAGAATAGGAGGCCGAAGAGATTAGCCTTTTCAGTTGAAGTATTAGTAACAGAACCATCATAGCGAATAAGAGGAGGAAAGGAAGATTTACAGAAGTTGTTAGAGATATTTTTGGCAAGAGGCCAGAAAGATTTATCAGTAGAAGAATTTAGAAGCTTAACACACCTACATTTTGTGAAAGTCTGCTTTGCTCGTCGAAGAATATCCCTGCAACGATTCCTAGCAGAATGAAAATTAGCGAGAGTGATAAGAGAAGGAGAGTTTTCCACCCTTGATACGCGATGTCTCTTGCCTAAAAGACAAGAGAGCAGGCGCTATCGAACTATCGCCTTTGAGAAGAGAAAGATTTAAATGAAGAAGGAATGAACCTGCTCATCCCATCAATGATTATAGCCCCCACCTTATCAGAAGAGACTGACGTGTCTTCAGACACAAAGCAGTCCATACAAGGATAGATAATTAACATAGAAGCAACGCAAAGCCCCACAGTCAGCCAGATCAAAGTGCCAGAAGATACGCTTAGGGTAGGGTGGAGCAGTTGCAGAGAAAGCTTGAAAAGTAAGAGAAATTAGGTTGTGGTCAGATTTACCAATAGATGCGAAGACAGCATATTTATAGAGAGAAGGACTAGTAGTGAAGCATTAGTCAAGAGTGTTTAAGAATTGGTTAGGATGATTCGGAATGTGTGTTAGTTCTTTAATCAGTTGCTCGAGATCGTTGAGAATGCCGAACGATTCGGCCTCCTCCCCTCCTGGATCAGTATGAGAGGAAACCAACCATTCAGTGTGGTGTACATTGAAATCCCCTAAATAGGACCTCTCAGTATTTGGATGTGAAGATGTAACAGCCTTGTGAGAAGTTGTTAGGTAAAAAAGGTAGAAAAATCTGTTCTATTGGGAGAACAGTAGTAGAAACACAAGATTATCGTAGTTGTAGAAAAAAAGATTTTAAGCCTCACAAATTAGGAGATTCAAGATTCACAAGACGTGCTACCGGAGTGTTGGTGTTTACGTAGGCACAAACTCCACCCTTAGATCGGAAATTATGAAATAAATTATTGTTGGATATATTAAAAAAGTTGGAGGAGGAATTCTTAAATATCTGAGACTCAGACAATTACAAAAGGTTAGGACGAGAACTAGAGAGGTAGTATTCCACAAAAGCCAAGTTAGAAAGCAAGTCATGGACATGGATGAAGTGTATAGAAAACCCACGTCTACTCATATCCGCCATTCTGAGTACACTCACGATGAAGAAAAGCAGACAGACAAACAAATAGCTAAACAAGCACACAGACGGACAAACAAAAAGTTACACAAGCAAACAAACAAAAGAGACAAACAAAACCAAGTAAAACCGAAACAATACTTATGTTAAAAACAAATTTTAAAACGTTAAAATTAACTATAAAACTATTTCTAACTAAACAAAATATTCATTAAAAGCTTATCTTGAGTTTTATCCGGAGCTGGTTGTTGTTGAAAATTTAATTAGAGATACTAAATTTTAAAACAAAGAAGAAAATTGATTAAACAAATTTTCACAGTAGACACACAATTAATTATAATCATTTAAAAACACTGATACACTAAAATGCGCTCAAACGCAAATTACAACAATTAAGATGAAAACAAAAAACAAAAAACAAAAGCACAACACGGAGCACACATCAAACACAACCTTCCACTATAAAATATATATATATATATATATATATATATATATATATATATATATATATATATATATATATATATATATATATATATATATATATATATATATATATATATATATATATATATGGGTGGGCTGAAAGGAAAAATTTTTTCAAATAAGAAAATCAGCCATCGTATTACTTGGCTTTTGATGTAAAAAACACAATTTTCATGATGAAAATCAGTGGTAACCATATATAGTCGTCCCACTTGACCTTAAGTTCAAAAAGTTAAGAAATCTGGAATTTTCTTGGGTTGATAATACAAAAATGTTTGTAACTTTTTTACTATTCATACTACATGCATGATTTAGGTACCAAATGATTCAGAATTAAATTTTAAACACATTTAACTGAATAAAAATATTTTGTTGAGGTAATAGTTTAAAAGTTGTATACAAAATAATTTTTTTTCCAAATTTTTGTCTATTTATAAGAGAAAACTTCATAAGAATATCCAAATATTTGTTTCTACCTATTTATTAAGTACTATATTAGTTATTCAATACAGAATAGCCTAAATTTAAACATATACTTTAGATAAATACTTAATCTAGAATTTAAAATGACTTTTTGAGACAAAAGTTTTCATCAATTTTCTGGATCTAATTTTGTTTCTAATTAATCCATCCCTACGATCATGACCGACTACTGCTAAAGAAGCCTCAGTAACTAGCTTTATATGCCTTTCCACATTTTGACTGTGGCAATTCGTGTCTTAATTTTAAAGGGTTATAAATTAAATTTTTGATTTCCGCTTCTGACATTGCATTTAGAAAGGGTGGAATTGTTTCCCATTGTGAAATTGGGGTCATGGTGTGGTAACTTGATGCGTTGAAATTTATTTTTGGCTTAAAAAATGTCCTTGACACCTTTATTCATGGGAAGGATATTTAGTCTCATCATCTTCTTCAGGTTCATCTTCACTTTCACTTTCAACCACCCCACCTTCAAAATCATCTTTACAAGTAAATATTTCATTAAGACCTTTAATATTTAGCAATTTATTAACAGCTCTTACCCTAACTTCCTCTTCTTCATCAGCTAACATTGCTATTAAAATATTTTCACCATGTGCGAAATAACTATTGTTGTTTAATATTTTGTAGCAAATCTCCCTTACATTTTTATCTGGAAACTTATTGACTCTTTGAATCAAATGAAATAAGTTTCCAGCTCCATCAGTCAATTTTTTATTAACCTTTATGTGGAACCAACTTGGAAAATAAACAGTTACTATAAATTCAGCAATCATTTTCAAGTTCTTACTTGGTTTCACTAAAGATGCATAGTAACGGAGAATTCTGCAAGCCAATGTAAGCCAACGAGAATGATTTATTGGGCCCACTTCTAACAATGCCAAATCGTCATCCACATCACCAGTTATTATGCTGCAGCAAATGAGATAGGCATAGTACTGGTCAGTTGAGAGACTGTCTAAAGTTTCATTATCTAGTAAAATAAATCCATTATAATGGTATTGGTTTAAATTTTACCACTTCCCATTCAGACACGTTTCCATTTAGTTTCGACCCAATTGACCCTGCAAACTTATTCGGGACCTTTCGTTGTGCTATCCAGTTTCATGAAAACATGCCTCAATGGATAGCTCATTTAGATGCAGAAGACAGATATCATGTTGTAATTGTTTTCCAAGAAACATCTCTAAATATCTTATTGAACCATTTCTATGACCAGTATTCACATTTGTTCCATCTGCCTTCACCAGAGATAATCTATTTTCCAATTCCGTACCACAAACTCTCTTATAGATTCCATGGGCGATATCAATTCCTTTTCCGCTCTCTGGTGAAAAATGGTCAAGATAGAAGTCGTCTGAAAAATTGAATAACTTGTTAATTAACAAATTAAGTTTGCAAAGTTTTGAATTGATTTTACAGAAACTATTTATATAAATACCTACCATTTAATTAAATTAACAATGTCCAGGTCTAAAATATTTAAATTTTATTTATCTGGCTCTCCAGTGATAAGGTAATGGTCTTCCAGTATTGTAAACGTGTAGTATTTGCTATTCACTTCAGAGAATTGAAGAGTTGCATCTCTTCTTCCATTGAAACCAATGCCATTTATATAATTAAACACTTTTTCTTCTTCTTTCTGCTTTTCTTTTCTCAATTTATTTTTTTCTCTTAACTTATTTCTGAAAAGTTTGGGTTTGTTAGTAGGTAAATCAAATTAGTTTTCACAAAAATCATGCTTAGTGAGTAATGTAAGTAATCAGTATTATTAGTTTCAAATGTTTATATTGTATTATGTATTGTATAAGGTAGGTAGTTCCAAAATCTATGTACTTAATTATCCATAAAATTTGTCATTTCATCTCTTGTTATTAAGCCAAAGTCTACTAATACAGAAGAAGCGATTGCTGCACCAGCCCTATCACTTATTTGATACCCAAAAAAAGATTTATATTAGATATAATACTTTGAAATGTTACTGATCAGCTACACAATATGTAGATTTATTTAGATATTATTTGATATCATAATTTGCATTTACCTGTCACAAGCTTCGGCTAATGTTCGAAGTTCCCTTCTGTTTTGTTGATCACTTAGACCATCTGCAATATAATCAGGATCAGAATCATTGTTTGAAGATGTTGCAAGCATTTCAACATAGGACTGCTGAATGTTTTCCTCAGATGCTGATTCTGAAATGGGGCTTTCTTGATCAGTTTCTGGATAAAGTTGATAAGAACAACTTGGTTTTGACTCTAAGTAATCAGTTTTTTTGGATTTCTTTGCACTTTCAATTTCTTGGATGTTTCTTTTCTTAAATTTAATTTCAGAAGTTGTTAAAGGAACTGGTTTTGAAGTACAGTAGCCCCTTCTGACAGTTCTTTGGTCCTGTAAAAAAAAGGTCCATAAATTCATTTTTTCTGGATCCTCCTTATTAAAATTTTAAAAAATGTGCAATTAATGAAAGCATCAAAATTTGATAACCATTGTTGACTAAGACTATGATAGATTTCATTCTTTATAGGAAATTACATGCAAAATGTTATTTAAATTAAAACAATATTTTGATTACTTTATTATTATTTGATATTTTCATTAAATTTATTTTACCAATATCTATGTTATAAAATTAAAATAGGTAGGTAGATTCCATTTAACATACTCAGTTACTCACCTCATAAAACTTATGATCATCTTCTGTCATTTTTAGCAAATATTTTCTTTCTGCAGCTGCTAGAATTTTATGTCTTTTTGAAATATGTCAAATAATTTTTTGAATCTTCTATAAACTTTGAAGCGTCCAATTTAAATTTAAGACCTTGTTTTTTCTTATCATAATTCAGAAGTCTTGAAAACTCTTTTAGGTGATTATTTAATCGCATTTGCAGATATGTGGTAAACATTATACTTTATCCATAAATTATAAAGCTCTTCACTAACTAACATTTTCTGTTCTATACTCTTTGAAAAAAAGGCATCTTCCCAATACCTGCTTAAGGTTGGCAGTCTTCCTGGTGGAAATTCTTCGGAAGCTTTTTATAGCATTCATTAATTAGAAATTTACTTACAGAATTTCTTGTACACATAATTTTATAATTAAATTTCAACTAATAATATAATAGAAAGCTCTGAAAAAATAAGCAAACTGATATTAAATTTGTCACATTTTGACATTATACAAATTTTTTTTATAAATTTTCAGTAAAAATAAGTTTTTCTTGGAAATACATGGTAAACTATTAGCTTTACAAGAAAAAGTTATTCAATCATATTTGTTTATCAT
Source organism: Armadillidium nasatum (assembly GCA_009176605.1). Classification (NCBI taxonomy): domain Eukaryota; kingdom Metazoa; phylum Arthropoda; class Malacostraca; order Isopoda; family Armadillidiidae; genus Armadillidium; species Armadillidium nasatum. The sequence continues at coordinate 49,933 of SEYY01006325.1, read as the reverse complement.
TAAATTCTGCATTATTTGATATAAAGGTCATGTTTGTAGCATGAATAATAAAAATGTTATGGACATTTTTGTGCCATTAATCCGATAAAATACTAGATTTTTTAACCTTTAGAACTTAAAGTCAAGTGGGACGACTTTAAATGACTACCACTGCTTTTTTTTTGTCATAAATGTGTTTTGTACATCAAAAGCCAGGTACTAGAACACCTGACTTTTTGTTTTAAAAATTTCGGCCCACCCTAATATATATATATATATATATATATATATATATATATATATATATATATATATATATATATATATATATATATATATATATATATATATATATATATATATATATATATATATTATATATATATATATATATATATATATATATATATATATATATATATATATATATATATATACATATATACATATATATATAATATTTATATATCATTTATATTTTTTCTAATTTTCATCAATGATCTTCTCTCTATTACTTCTTCTGATATACACTCCTATGCCGATGACTATACCCTTCATTTCTCCTTTCAAAGACATCCCTTTAACAGACATCCCTCTCAACAGCAGTTGATAGATTCAAGAAGGATGGACTTGGAGCAACTGACCTCTGAGCTTTCAGGTATATCAAATTGGGGCAGAGAAAACATGGTCGTTTTCAAAAACTCAATTTCTCCATCTTTCTACTCGACACAATCTTCCACACAACTATGACATCTTCGAAAACACGTAACTCAAACCTTCATCCGTCCTCAATATTCTTGGTGTCTCTTTTTCTCGTGATCTTTCTTGGAAAAATCCCATTTTTTCTTTCTCTAAACAAGTTTCTAAGAGATTGGCTGTTCTATAGTTCCTTCGTGGTTTTTTTTTGCCACCCCTGCTGATTTCTCTGTATAGGGATGTTGATCGCACCTGTATGGAGTACGACTCTCACATCTGGGGTGGTTCCACACATACAGTTCTTCTTGAAAAGGTGGAGTCTAGGACATTTCGTCTTATCATCTCTCCCGCTCTTACTAACTCTCCCCAATCCCTTTCTTTCTGTCGGATTGTTGCGTCCCTCTCTCTATACATTCACTATTACAACGTACATTGCTCTTCTGAACTCTCATGTCGCATACCTCCTCTGAGAAGGACTCGCTCCACACGACTTTCTTCCCAGTCTCATCGTTTCTCTGTCCAACTCTGCGACCCCAGACTTAACCGCTATGCTCAATCTTGCATATACTCTACTGGTAAAGTTTGGAACACATCCTTTTATGTTTTTTCAACTTCCTTTGACTTGCAAATTTTTAAACGCCGTGTATCGGGTCACGTCGGCCATAGCGACCAGATTCCAAATGCTCCCAAACTCTGGTGGATATTGGTAGGCCTCTAGCTCTTGCCCACCAGAGGAGAACAATATATATATATATATATATATATATATATATATATATATATATATATATATATATATATATATATATATATATATATATATATATATATAGAGTACGTTCTTTGGCATTTCGGTGAATCTTTTACTCTGGCGCTGGACATATCAAAAGCCTTCGATAGAGTCTGGCACAAATCTTTGATTTCTAAACTTCCCTCTTTCGGTATTTATCCTTCTCACTGTGATCTTCTCACTAATTTCCTTTCCGGTCGTTCTATACCAGATGTTGTAGAAATTTGTAAAATTTAGCTTGTGCTGAAGACGGACCGAGATCTGGTGTTAAACGTTCTTCTTTAAATCTATTAATAGTGGTGTTCGACAAGGTTCTGTCCTATCCCCAACACTTTTTCTACTTTTCATTAATGATCTTCTCTCTATTATCTCATCTTCTATTCACTCCTATGCTGATGACTCCACCCTTCATTTTTCCTTTCAGTTTAAAAAACCTCCCACCCAACAGCAGTTGATAGACTCGAGAAGGGTAGCCTTGGAGCAACTAACCTCTGATCTTTCATATATTTCAAATTGGGGCAGAGAAAACATGGTTGTTTTCAATGCCTCAAAAACTCAATTCCTTCATCTCTCCACTCGACACAATCTTCCACACAACTATGATATCTTCTTCGAAAACACACAACTCAAGCCTTCATCTGTTCTTAATATTCTTGGTGTTTCTTTTTCTCGTGATCTTTCTTGGAAAGATCACATTACTTTTCTTTCTAAACAAGCTTCTAAGAGGTTGGGTGTTCTGAGGCGCCTTCAGAATTACTTCACGAAACCCCAACTGCTTTCTCTGTATAGGGGTGTTGTTCGCCCCTGTATGGAGTATACTTCGCACATTTGGGGTGGTTCCACACAAACAGCTCTCCTAGAGAAGGTGGAGTCTAGGGCATTTCGTCTCATCAACTCTCCTGCTCTTACTAACTCTCTTTAATCTCTTGCTACCCGTCGAATTGTTGCCTCACTCTCTCTTTACTATCGCTATTACAACAGACACTGCTCATCTGAACTTTCTCGTCGCATACCTCCTCCTTTGAGAAGAGCTCGTGCGACACGCCTTTCTACACAGTCTCATCATTTCTCTGTCCAACTCTCCAACCCCTGACTTAACCGCTATGCTCAATCTTACATATACTCTACTGGTAAAGTCTGGAACACACTTCCTTCATCTGTTTTACCAACTTCCTTTGACTTACGTACTTTCAAACGCCGTGGATCTAGACAAGTCGGCCTCCATCGACCATGATATAGATCTTTCCCAACTCCGGTGGAAATTGGTAGGCCTCTGGCTATTGCTCACCGGAGGAGAATATATATATATATATATATATATATATATATATATATATATATATATATATATATATATATATATATATATAATATATATATATATATATATATATATATATATATATATATATATATATATATATATATATATATATATATATATATATATATATATATATATATATATATATATATATATATATATATATATATATATATATATATATATATATATATATATATATATATATATATATATATATATATATATATATATATATATATATATATATATATATATATATATATATATATATATATATATATATATATATATATATATATATATATATATATATATATATATATATATATATATATATATATATATATATATAAATACAGTATATATATATATATATATATATATATATATATATATATATATATATATATATATATATATATATATATATATATATATATATATATATATATATATATATATATATATATATATATATATATATATATATATATATATATATATATATATATATATATATATATATATATATATATATATATATATATATATATATATATATATATATATATATATATATATATATATATATATATATATATATATATATATATAACACCTTTTCAAAAATAGGGCTCCTACTTTTCATAAGAAGAATCCTTATAATTTCTTCATTTGAAGACATTTGAATTACGCTATTGAAATTAGCAAGAAAAAGCTCGATTGAACATTTAAGAAATTCAAATAAGAGGCTCGATTAACCATTTGGGAAACAATTCAAATAAAAAGTTCTATTGAGCATTTGTGAAAGTCTAAAAAGAAGCTTGACTGAGCATTTGAGAGATTCAAATAAGAAATTCAATTCAGCATTTTTTGAAATTCTGGAAATAAGCTCGATTGAGCATTTGTGTAAGATATCAAGAAGATCTTTTGAGCATTTGCGAAATTATAATAGGAAGCTCTATTGAGAACTTTGGAAATAAAAAGAAAACTCTATGGGGTATTTAAAATGCACAATAACTGAAAATGAATAAAGAAGACATTTCTTCAGTATCTACACTTCTTCAAGAAATAGAATCTTCTATCTCCAGTGACGCGGAGATAGTAGAACAAAGCTTCACACCTGATAAAATGAAGGAAAAAGTCGAAAAAGTAAAAGAAAGGTTATGACCTCTCAAGATATTGTGAGGAGAAGACAAAAGAAAGGTTACTAACCTTTTGAAATAATCTTTTGAAAAAGTGCAAACATACGGAAACAATTCACCTCTCATATCGTCTATATTGGAAAAAATATCGTCTAGTCTTCTAGAGGTATGTCAATATGACCGAGAAATAGAGGCTTTAATATGTTTCTCTGGTCTTCTCTAAAAATGAAAAAGGATTGCTTAATGAGGAGATAGTGAGTGCGTCTCACTATCATCTACAACAACAACAAAAGGTTATGAGCAAGTTTCATACATCAACAGAAAATGCATCTCGGTGCTCGTTAAACTCCGGTTCTAATCCTCAAGAGAACGTAGTGAGCCAATCGGAAGTACAATCCAAATTTAGAGGAATAGTCGTCAAGCAAGATGTCAAAGTACCTCCTTTAAAATGGAAAACCTTTTCTAGAGAATCAGACCGTTTCCAATTTCGATCTTTTCTAATACCTTTCGACTTGAGTGACGCTGCAAATCCTCTATATCTAAAGACTCAACTTTCGAGCATAGTATCAAAAAATGTAGAGCATCTCCCTAATGTAGACAACAACTATGAAGCTGCCCTTCAAATTTTAGAAGATTTATATCTAGATGTGCCTTTCATAATCAACTCTATTTCAAAAAATAGACACAGCTTCTGTCATTGACAATAAAAATCTTGAAGCAGTGAGAGCTTTCATCTGGGAAGAAGGTGTTTTTCATACCTATCATTACACCATTATCATTTTCGGGCTATCAGTAAGTCCGTCCTAATAGCTTGGGAGCTGTAGTAAGACACAATGCAAAACAGTATCCTCCAGATCTCTGTTCTTCCTTATTGGAAATAATTTATTTATGGATAGTTTTATATATTCCAACTCTTCTATCGACAATTTAAAAGAAACATTTTATGAGACCACTGCAAGAGTGTGCGAAGGTGGATTCGATCTATGCAGTTGGAATTCTAATAGATCCTAACGAAAAAAATTTTTCGAGGCTGAACAAAAATTAGCCAAACACCAAATTCGGAAGAAAGGGTTTTGGGATACCCGTTCGACACATCATCAGATACTCTCAGATTGAGTGATTTTGAATTCAACTTGGACAATTCGAAATTTTAATATATCTATATCTTAAGTTTTCGACCTCTTATTTCTGTTTCTTTCAGTTATAATCCGTGGGCGTCTTCTTATGAGGAGGACATGGGAGATGGAAATGAGTTGAAATGATAAAATCGACAAAGAATTGTAGACTTTGTGGGAAGAGTTGTTTTTAGATTGAAATTCTTTGAAAGAAATTCAATTCGAAAGATCTTGTTTTTAGACAGAGGGCTCCAACTTGTCGAAAGGTAAAGTCGTTTCTTTGAAAAGGGGAACACTGTCATGCTTGGAGCTTATTTCAGTTTTTTTTGGCTTTGAAATTCTTACTACAAGTTCTGGGATGCTTTCAAAGTTGTGAGTTTAAAACTTCAAACATATTTTCTCATTTCCAAGTGTCCTTAGCCTGGATACTAAGTGGGGGAAGAAAAAACAAAAGCGTATTCATGAAGAATAGAATAGAAGATATTAAAAAAATAGCTTCTTTATTAAAATAACACCATCATCCTCTTCCTGAATTTCCTTTCGTGAAGTCTAAAGACAACTCAGACGACCTATTCACTAGATTGACTACAGCTGAATTTCGAAAAAATTTATCATCCTGGCAGCATGGACCTGAATGGCTGGATGCTTCACTCATAAATTGGCCTGAATATGGATAGGAGATCAAAGACAATAATTCTTCTCTAGTGCTTACTACTGTCAGTGTAAGTAATAATCTTTCTGTTATTAAATTTGAAAATTTTTCTAATTTAATTGTTCTTTTTAGAGTTTGTTCTCTTTTATATAAGTTTTCAGCTATTTCTAGAGGAATCAACATTGATTATGATTCTAAAGCTCGAATTTACTGCCTTAAAAGAATGCAGGAAGAATATTTTCCGAAAGAGCTTGTCTTTTTAAGAAGAGTGAAATCACCACCAGATTTGGTAAACCATTTAACGAGAGGGTCTAATTTGTTATCCTATTCAAATGAAAATTTCAGTATAGACTGCATTTATCCCTACAAAAAAAAACTCGATTCCTATTTGAAAGTTTTTTTTTCAGAAATTTAAGGTATGTTGAAATCTACGATAAGGTCAGGTCAAAACTTTTTTGCTCTGAAATTTGGTGTATGTATTTGTAAATCCATTAGCTACAAAAGTTTCTAACAGACTTTTTCTCATCGAGTTATACAAAAAATTTTATTGGCTCTAAACTGACTAACTATAGATAAAAAAATTCACCTTGTTAAAAAAAATATTTTTTATGAAAAAAACTACAACTACTATATATCTTTGTTTTAATGAATGTATAGAGGAGTAATGCAGCTACAAATTACTCTTTATATGTTATTTAATCCTATTCGTTTGTTCCGAGATATAGCCCTTCGAGTAAAAGTAAATTTTTGATCAATTTTCAAATAATTCAAAAGTTTGAGAGGCTAAATCTTTCTTCAAACAAATGTAATTTAATAATGCACTTAATAAAAAGTGTAGATCTTATCCCTCCTCTAAACAATATCCAAAAATAAAAAAAGATTGTGGTACACATTTTTTTTAAATAATTTTTTTCTTCGGATGGGTGTTTTTTTTTATTATTATTAATTCGAGAGCTTATAACTTTTTTCCTAGACGTGATATCAAAATTCTGTCTGAAAAAAGGCAAGAAATTGGAGCTAACATTGTTCAATTAACTTTCTAGCTCATGTTCAGTAGTGGTTTGACACCGCTACCCACTTTCTTTCAATTTAACTTCCAATAACTTCCAAACCGTTATAGATTCATAAAACCCCTCAAATTCAACAAAGATCGTCGGAAAAAAAGCTTATTTATTGAAAATTTCATCTAAATCAGTCAAATACAAAAAAAAAATTTCTTTTTTTTTAAATTAGACCCACATCTTAAGGGGACGGTTCAATTTCAAACTATTATTTTTTTTTTTTTTATTTTCAGCTGATTCTCCTGAAATTTTCAGTGTATGTAGCTCATTTCTCGGGAAAAATGTTTATTTTCAGAGTTTTTCAAAGTCTATAACAGTTAAAATGTTTTTTTTTTTTTTGAAATTTGAGACATTTTCAAATCAATGGTAGGGTCACACCATGTTTTGAAATGTTCTGTAATTTAGAAAGCATTTTTAAAGTTCTATATCCTTCAAAAGCCTTTAACAGACTTTTGTTTCCAGAGTTATCGAAAAAATTTTATAAGCCCATAAATGACTGACTATCGAATTTTTTTTTTTTTTTTTTTCAAAACACTTTTTCGGCAAAAAATAAAAAAAAACTAAAAAAAATACAACTTTGCATTTCTAATTTTTGGTGTGTGTATAGAAGAGAGAAGGGGTTACAAATTTCTCTATATATTTTATTCTATGCGATTCGTTGGTTTCGA
>SEYY01006325.1:20000-35000 GCA_009176605.1 Armadillidium nasatum | reverse complement strand
CACAGCAATTGGTGCAACTCCATACTCATATCGTTAATCACCTTGAAGGTGAATTTTCTCTTAACTTTAAATCGTTCTCTTTCCACTGTTAAACTCTATCACCTCTTGATTCCTCCGATCACCATATTTTCTCTGTATCGCCTAATATCTCTTTAAGTTTTTTGCGAAGAACCTTCGCCAATTGCGAGAAAATGTCAGTAGCATTTCGGGACACAAACTGTTAGGACCTGAAGTTGTACTTTGATTTCCCATTTAATGATCATTGTTTTTTGTGGGGGGTCACTTTGAGTGTTTAGAGTGCATAAGCGAGGTAATTCTTTCTTTCATGGAAATATATTATTTTTCATCACCAAAAACTAAGAAACCCTGGTTAACTCTTTTTGCTCTTGTGCTGTTCGTAGCTTGAATGCTACCTTTATGTATTACCTTCGTCTTAAAATTTTAAAGCATATGCAACTTGCTTTTCTTCCCGTTATCGTACAAAATCTACTCATCGTAAGTCAAAAAATAAATAAATTAATAAATAAATAAAAACTAATTTCTTTCTTGAAATTATAAATCTTTTTGGTTCTTCTTTCCCACGCCTTTATTTGATACTTTGCAGTTAATGTCAAAATACAATCTACAATATTCTGACGGTAGAACTGCTGTGCTACGTTTTGCTAAGGCTCAAATTTTCGCTTAACCTTGCATCTAATTACACTTTATACGATTCTAAAGCTATTCCCCTCCTTCATTTCCTTTCAATTCAATATATACCTACAATTAAAACCACTTTTAAAGATGTTAATTAATTTTGATATTTCTGAACTCAGTATTCCACCTGTGGTTCCCTAAACTTGTGCTTCGGAGAATGTACCCTGCTTTTGTTAAATATTTATTCCCTGTCTTTCTATTTTGACCTACCATTATTTCTGGAAACGTGCCTGTGCCGAGGGAGGGGATCCATCTCAACTTTTTTACTATTGTTGCATTCTTTAGCTTGCTTTCATTCTAAAGTTTTCAAATCTATTCTAACAGAAGGATTTGGAAAAACCTCATATATTCTAATCTTATCTCTGATCGCCAGTATGGTTTACATAAAGAACGCTCTATTGGTCCTATTTGTTTTTTTATTATCCTACTCTCTGACTTTTAGTATCTATCTCTTCAGAATTTTGGTGAATCTTTCGCTAGATATTTCTAAAGATTTCAATTAGAATCCGGCAAAAGGATTTGATTTCTAATTTTTCTTTTTTGGAATCTATCCTTATCTCTGATTTCTTTTTTTAGGTGTGATCTATAGCATCTGTTGTAAACGAAAACCGTTCATCTTTAATTAATTAAATATATTAATAATTTTGTTCCTCAAATATCTGTCCTATCCTAAACTTTTTTCTGACTTTCATTAATGACCTTTCTGTTACTTATTCGTCTTTCAACTCCAACGCCGTTGACTCTATACTTAATTGCTACTTTCATTTTCAAAGACGCCCATCCAAAAAATAGTTAATTTACTCTAGGTAATTACCTATTGTTACCTATTGGTACCTATAATATATATATATATATATATATATATATATATATATATATATATATATATATATATATATATATATATATATATATATAATATTAGATATGAATTTTCTTTTAATAGTATTGGGATCGATTGTACAAAGGAGACTGTGTTTGAAAAGAGATTCTTAGTTTGAGAGTCAATTAGTTATAAATGATAGCACGATAAATGTAGGTATTTACACCATAGCATTGAATAATTGTGATGATAATTTGGAGAGACCAATGATTTTAAAAGACGTATATACCAACACAATTACAGCTTAAGATATGGTGACAAAAATTCTGCATTACAGCAACACAGATAGGAAAATAATCACACATTTAATATGAATTCTGCAGAATTATTAATTCCTTGCCATAACAATGACAATAGAAAGTTTTTACAGTCCTTCATCATTAAAAATACTAAAAATTTTAATAGACATCCAGGAGGAATAAAAATTTATGATACTCTGAATGGTTTATTGAAATATGAAAGATTTTAAAAGAACATTATAAGAAAAACATAATGTCATACCATGAAAAATACAATTTTCAAACCAACGAAAAAATTTAAAGAATTCTTCAGTCTTCATTGGTCATTTTCAGTCTCACAACTGACAAAAATGACACTGTGTGGCACAAGCTCTTCTCATTGGAGGAGTTATATCAGGAGAGAGTTATGAAGAACATTGTCCGTTGTAATACCGATAGTATACAGAAAGTGACGCAAAAATTCGACGGTCATAAAGAGATTGGAGAGAATTAGCGAGAGCAGAAGAGTTGATGAAAAGAAAAGCCCAAGACTTCACCCTTACAAGGAGAGCTTTATGGGTGGAACCACCCTAGGTGTGTGAGGCGTACTCTATACCGGGGAGAACAGCACCCCTATAAAGATCAAGCAACTTGGGTGGTGTGAAGGGGTTCTGAAGGCGCCTCAGAACATAACCTCTTATAAGTTTCTTTAGAAAGAGATGTAATGTGATCTTCTCATGAAAGATCTAGTGAAAAAGAAACATCAAGAATGTTAAGGAGAGATGAAGATTTTAGTTGTGTGTTTTCTAAGAAGTTATCATAGTTGTGTGGAAGATAATGTCTAGTAATGAAATATAGAAATTGAGTTTTGGTGTCATTGAAAACGACTAGATTTTCTCTGCCAAACTTTGAAAGGAGAGAGAGATCAGTAGTTAGTTGCTCCAAGGTCACCCTCCTTGCGTTTGCTAATTGATGTTGGGAAGGGTGAATTTCGAACTTAAAAGATTAATGATTGGTCGAGTTATCGGCATAGGGGTAGATAAAAGATGAAGTGACAGAGATGTCATTTTGAAATGCAGGAAAAGTTATGGAGATATAACAGATACTTTAGAAACACCACCTTTAATAGATTTATAGAATGAACGGCGGTTGTCTACAACAGCTGCCATAGAACGATCAGAACGGAAAACGGAGAGAAATCTACAAAGATAGGTATAGATTCCGATAGAGGGAAGTTTGTAAATCAAAGTTTTGAGCCAGTCTGTTTCGAAGGCTTTCGATATGTCTAGCGCGATAACAAAAGAGTCACCGAAATGAAGAAGAGCAAAGGAACAAGAGTCCAGAGAGAAGGTAAGGAAGATCACCAGTAAAGCGTTTCTTACGAAAGCCATACTGGAGATTGAAGATGAGATTAAAAGAATTATGATAAATTCAAATCCTAATGTAAAGGATAGATTCGAAAACTTTAGAAAGAACGGAGGTTAAATAAATAGGACGGTAGTTAGAGGGTTGAGATGGGTCAGCCTTCTTCGACACAGTCTGAATGAGCACAGGTTTTCACCAAAAGTTAAGGTTATAGTAGAAAGACATTATTTAAATAAGCTATGTGCAAGTTCAGAAACACATGTTTTAAGAACTACAGAAGAGATACCGTCAGAACCGTACGCCATCTTAGTGTTAAGCTTTGAAAGAGTGGAAGTGACGTCTTAGGAAGAAATTTTAATATTAGGCATAAATGAGTTGGAAAGGGTTGAAAGAGTAGAACCAGCTTCGAATTGGTTGAATAAGAGGCAAAAGTTTAAGCGAAGAGTTCAGCTTTAGAGAAAGGTAGAACGGCAGTTGAGCCGTTAGAAGATTCTAGAGAAGGGAATGAAGAAAAGCAAGGCTAAAGTTGATATTTTTTGAAAAATGCCTGAAAGAACGTGATAAAGAAGAACCAAAACGACTTAAGGAGAAAGCAGCTTTTAGTGTTACGAAGGATAGATTTTTCACGATTCCGGGATTAAATATAAGTTGCGTGAATTTCTGGAGTTTGAATACGCTAGTAATCCCTGAAGGTATAATCACTGCAGCAGATAGCACGAGAACAAGCAGAGTGAAACCAAGGTTTGTTAGTTCAGTGAAAGGGAAAAATATGGAATTTATGCCTCCATTCCAGAGACAATCACATAGGTTATGCGCTCTGCACTCTCAGAGGGACCCCTCCCACGGAAACAGTAATCATATCATTTATAATCAAAATTTAAAATCCTTTATCAGGAATTTTTTAACGGTTCAAATGCCGTTTTACCTTTCTCTAATGCTGAGCTCCTCGCTTAAACTTTTGCCTCTAATTCAACCAATTCGGAGCCGTTTCTACTCTTTCAACACCTTCCAACTCATTTATGCCTAAAGTGGCACTGAAATGACAGAAATATCTCCTGGCAAAGGTGGTGGCCGTTCATGCGGAAGACTTGAACGGACAGGACAAGATAAATAAATAAGAAAATGATCGGATGAACAGAGAGGAGTAAAGAGTTTAACACTGTATGGAGAATAGTGAGAAGTTAGGAAAAAATCAAGTTTGTTGTGTTCATCACCAAGTAGGTTTGGAAAATGGGTAGGGAAATGCACTAACTGCTCAAGGCTCTTCTGGATATAAAATTGGTAGGCGAATTCACCAGCTGGATTATAAAAACTAGATGGAAGCCATTGAGTGTGGTGAACATTGAAATCACCTAAAATAATGTTTTCGGAGAAATGAGAAGAAGAAAGAATGTGTTCTATTTTGGTGTTAAGATAGTCAAAGAATTTCGGATAGTATGTGCAGTCAGTAGATAAGTAAAAAAGAAGAATTGAATTTAGTGTTAGAGTTTCAAGAAGGTTTAATCCATAAAGTATAGAATTCAGAAGACTCCAAATCAGGGACACGAGAACAGACAACATTGTGGCGCCAATATGAGGAACATCCGTCTGTGGCTGAAAATTGAGGATAGAGATAGCTGGAGGAAACAGAGTAATGTTTCCTGTAAGAGCAATCAGACACCTGAGTCAGTTAAAAACAAGTGATGAGTCTAGAAGAAGAGCAAGTCAACAACAAACTCTTGGTGGCACCAGCCCCATCACCGGAGGTCACCAACTACCAAGTGGTGATGGGGAAGGAGTAAATGAAGGCTATATTTGAAATCTCTTGTATTCTTCAAGGCAGATTTGTTTTTCTCCATTTTTTTTATTTATTTAATAAATAATGCAGGTGTAAGCGCTTGTAAATTTGTAGGATACATATGAAGAAGGGGGAAGGTTGTGGGAACATAGGCATTTCAATGTGAGTTAATGGGAAGATGAAAAACGAAAAGGAACGAACCAATGGGCAACGGAGTGAAAGGAAATCATCTAGCCCACTCTATCATCTCGCGTGTAAAGTCCAGTGAGAGGTACTTTCATCGCTTCGGACTGCGCTAAGTCCTCCCTATATATATATATATATATATAGTATATATATATATATATATATATATATATATATATATATATATATATATATATATATATATATATATATATATATATATATATATATATTATATATATATATATATATATATATATTATATATATATATTGTAGATATAAGTAATTTGCGAATCCAAATCCTAATCTAGAATCTTCCAATCCGATCCAATCCGAAACGTGTATTTCTTTCAAACTTTTTTAATGAACTAGAGATAGTTAGAGGAAGATAATTACGTAGTTTTATAGACCAGATTAATGCGGTTCTATTTGAACAATCATAAATATATCAAAATTTGACCAAAAAAAAAAAATTATAATTTTACTTTGCTTTAACATAGAATAATCTGGCAACGCCAAGCGTACGACATTGGTTGACGTTTTTGAAGAGCTACAAATCTTCTGATTCGTTTAAAAGGAAAAGAAAAGAAAATATTAAATATTATGTATTTTATGAAATATTTAGTGAAAAAAGTCGGAAAAATACAAGGGGGTGTCAAGGTGTAAAAAAGAATTGATCGTTGGATTTTCTTCTTTCCCAAAATAATGATAGATAAGGGATAGATCTTTAAAAAAAAAACTCTCTCCTAACATTGAAAGGTTTATATTCTGTGATTTGAGGCTCTCTGAAGCATTTGTTTTGCTCTATGAATTGTGTGAAAGAGAGATGATGGTGTACCTCTGATAATATTCATTGCTACAAGTTATGTTTTATATAGAGAAATAAGTTAAATGTCTATGACTTTATTTTGAATGATGATATAAAGTTTTGAAATATGTAGGATACCTACATAGATGATGGTATGAATTTGCCCGTGTCTTAGCGATATAAGAGAGGATAAATAAGCAATTAAAAGGGTGTGCTGAGAAACGTATAGCTGAAATTAATGCAGTGTTTTTGCGGAATTGCATGATTGAGTAAGTATGAGTAAAGTGAAAAGTGTAAATAAAAACCTTTGGTCTGTTTCGATAATGTGCTTTTGAGATGAATGTATTTAATGAGGGGATATATGCATACGTGTTTTGAGGATATTTTGTAAGATAAATATATTAAATGTATGAACATGGGCGTCTTGTGTTTATGTGAGAGTGTGTGTGTGCTTGCTAGTCCGATTGATATTACGAGTTTTAATTGTTTTTTTGTTTTAAATTCTTGAATATTGTTTTGTGTCTTAAGTTCTTGAAGATTAATGTTTTTGCTCTTTAAGTCTTTGAATTTAAGTATTTTTGTGTTTTAAAAAACTGAATTTAATTGTTTTTCTGCCTTAAGGCATGAATGTAACTTTTTCTTTTTTTTGTGCTTTAATGTCTTTGAATATAAATGTTTTTCTGTTTTAAGCATTTGAATTTCTTTTTTTGCCCCAAGTCTTGTTAATAATGTTCTTTGAGTTTATATTCGTAGAACTTAGACGTTTTTTGTGTTTAATTAAAGTCGTTGAATTTAGATGTTTTTCTGTTTTAAGTTTTTAAATTTGTGTTTATGTTTTTAACCCTTCAATTTAAGTGTTTTTTTTTTGTATGAATTGAATTACGGGCTTTGCGTTTTGATCTTCTGAATTAAAGGCTTTTGTGTTTTAACATTTGAATTAAAATCTTTTTCTTAAAATGCCTTGAATTTAGTTTTTTTTTGATTTAAATCAATAAAATTAAGTTTTGTGCTTTAAACCCTTGAACTAAAGAACGGAACTTTTTTATTTAGAGAAAATTAATGAATTTTAGGAAATACATATTTGACTCTGAAAGTGCTCGTGAAAATATGTAGGATGCAGGAGGTACTCAATAACCGAAAAATCATTTTTATATGTTCAATATGCTGATATTTAAGGTGATATATCGGTATAGGCCGATATTCCAGCAGATTTTTTGGGCATAAAGTATTTTCCAATTCGATATTCTACCAATATTTTCTACATATATCGTTTTTTATGGATTTTTGATATGTCGATATATCGAACGATATTGGACCGAAATTGACTCAGGAAAAAGTAGAAATTAAATCAGAAGTACTAAAATTTTTAACCTCAAAATCTTCGGCATAAACCAATTAATCACAAATTAATTTTCTGTCGTTTGCGCTAAATATATTACTGAAGATGCTCCCATGTACAATTCATTACTTTATTTTCTTATATTTTTACCATTATTGCAACTCTGATTTAAGATAAGCAATTTTCTCCAACTATGATATACATAAATAGCTTTACACCTTTTTTTAAAAAATGTTTAATTTTTACTTTTGAATAAACAGATGATAATTTTTCTAGAGAAGATGTGAGAAACTATTAATACTTCATTTCTCTTTCTTGCATGTCTAAGTTTTATTTTAAAATATTATTAGTTAAAAAAAGTATAAACAATTACACAGACAGGAACGTTGCTAAAAATTGTATTTTTTTGAACGATAAAAAAAGTGCAGCATCTAAACAAGATCATATATATATATATATATATAATATATATATAATATATATATATATATTATATATATATATTATATATATATATATATATATATATATATATATATTGAGAAAGGAAGTACCACTCCCAAGGCGATGTAGATTACTCACCATTGGGTATATGAAATGATAAGGGTACTTTCCATCTTATCCTGGCGTCCAATAGTACGCACCATTTCGCGCTCATCTCCACTTTCTTATACACGGAGAAGGTTCTTCCTTACACGCAATAAACACTATTACAGGCACACATACTTTCGAAAAAAATTAAATAATTATGGCATCTACATCAATAGCCACTGAGGATCCTGGAAGGGAAAATTCCAAAGATAATCCTCATCCAAGCATTCTCTATAACCTCTTGGGAGTTGGTGGCTTCAATGATAGGTTGGTGCAACCGGCTTTCTGGATGCACGTTTTTTTTGTTAATATCGGCAACATTCGAAGCTTCAATAAAATTTCCATTTTGTTGAACAACCATCTCTTCTTCTAGATCTCGCCTCTTATTCTTATCCGAAACTCAGTTGTATGAGCTTTCTGATAGCAAAAATTTTTCTGTTTCTTCAATCATCGATTTTCAAGCAGAGGCGGATGCTGAGCATACGTATGCAATGATGCGTTTGTTCTCGTTTCTCTAATTTGGAGTCTTCCGAATTTTCCACCTTGTGACATAAACTCTCTTGTCATTCTACGATTAAATTACTTTGTTCTGTTTATTTGTCTCCTAATTCTACTGCCTATACTAAATTCTTCTACTATCTAAACTAAAAAATAGAGCACATTCTCACTTCCTCTCCTTTCTCTGAAATCATCAATTTAGGAGATTTCAATGATCACCACCGCTATTGACTTTCTCATTGTTCTCATGATACAGCTGGTGAACGTAACTTCCATTTCCTTATCCGAAATGGTATTGAGCAATTGATGCAGCTCTCTACCCATATCCCTGATCGTCTTGGAGATAAACCCAACATTTTAGACTTTTATCTAACTTATAATCCTTCACCTTAAACTCTTTCTTCCTCTGGGTTCCTCCGATCACATTCTTATCTCTGTTTCCTCTTCTTTCTCTTCTAGTCTTCCGGAGGATAGATCCCTTTCTATTGAAAGGAAACTTTTTTGGCATTTCGGTGCCGAAAGCTGGTTGGACTTGCCGTCGTACTTCTTCGATTTCCCATGGAAAGATTACTATTTCCGTTGGAGAGATCCCTCGGAGTCTGCAGTGCGTATAACCGAGGTGATTTTCTCTGGCATGGAGGAGTAAATATCATATTCTTTTCCTTCTACTAAACCTAACAAACTTTAGATTAACTCCGCTTGTTCTCGTGCTATTCGCTGCAGGGATGCTTCCTTCAGGAATTACCGTCGTCTTCAAACCCCTGAAGCCCATTCAACTTATATTTCATCCCGAAATCGTGCAAAATCTATCCTTCGCAACAACAAAAAAATTTTCCTTCGCAGAAAATGCAATAATCTTTCTGGTTCCTCTTCTTAACGCCCATTCTGGCATTTTGCAGAAAATGTCAACTCTAACTTTGCTTCTTACTCTTTCCTACTTGTAATATCTTCTGACGGCACAACTGCCATTTTACCTTCTTCTATAGCAAAACTCTTGGCTCAAACTTTCACTTCATGGTAGTCCTCCAGTAGTTCTCAAAATTTTCGCTTCCGAGCTTGCACCTAGCTTTGGAGAACTATTTATTCTCTGTCTTTCTACTTCAGTCTTCCTTCTTGCTGGAAACGTACACTTATTCAGACTGTGCTGAAGAAGGGTGATCCTTCTCAGCTCTTCAACTACCGTCCAATTTCTTTGATCTCTGTTTTCTCTTAAATTTTCGTATCTATTCATAACAGGAAAATTTGGAAACATCTCAATTACTAATATCTTACCTCTAATTGCCAGTCTGGCTTTCGTAAGGAATGCTATACAGTTGTTTTTTTTCCTTCTCTCTGATTCTTGGTATTCTGCTATTCGAAATCTATTGCTCTTGAGCTAGAAATATCGAAAACCTTCGATAGAGTCTAGCACACACACAACTGGAGTCCACGCTAGCTCAGTTGGTAAGTCAGCTTTTCTCTGCGAAGTTCACCTCTCGCTCTTGTATGTGGACTGCAAAGTATACAAATCAAGGTTGGAATCTCTAATTCAGTTATCTGAAAGGACATAAATAATTGTCGTTTGTAGGAGATTTTTTTGAAGTTAATTAATTGCAGTATATATATATATATATATATATATATATATATATATATATATATATATATATATATATATATATATATATATATATATATAAATAATATATATGAATGCCTTAAATTAATTGGATCGTGTGGTTGGGCGTAGACGGGGGCTTTCTATTTCCTTTGCTAACGTTCGTGGCCTTCGATCTAATCTCGCGTCTGTTGAACACTACCTCACTACCTCTCTTCCTAACCTTTTGCTTCTGTCTGAGACCCAGTTGGACAGGGATTCTTTCTCTAGCAATCTTAATGTCTCTAACAACAACTTTTTTCATAATTTCCGTCTAAATGGTGGAGTCTGTGCCTATATTAAAATTAACACTCCTGTGACACGTCCGGTAAATCTAGAATCTCCTAATTTCGACATCTTATGGCTTAAAATCTGTCTTCCTACTACTACAATTATCTTGTGTTTCTGCTACTGCTCCCCTAATGGGACATATTTTCAATTTTTTTTCAATATCTTACTACTACTCTCACGAGACTGTCACTTCTTCTCATCCAAATGCTGAAGTCCTCTATTTAGGGGATTTCAACGTACACCACACTGAATGGTTGGGTTCCTCTCATACTGATACAGGTGGGAGGGAGGCCAAATCATTCAGCATTCTTAACGATCTGGAGCAATTGATTAGTGAACCCAAACACATTCCAGATCGTCCTAACCAATTCTTGAATACACTTGATTTATGCTTCACCACTACTCCTTCTAGATATAAATACACCATTTTCCCTTTTATTGGTAACTCTGACCATAATCTTATAGCTCTTAGTTATAATGCTTTCTCACTAACAGCTCCAATATGCCCTAAACGTACTTTCTGGCACTTTAATTGGGCTAATTGGGGGGCAATGCGCCGCTTCTTTGCTAATTATCATTGGAGTGAATCTTGCTTTGTCTCGGCGGACGCTTCTGTCTATGCTGAAAAGGTAGGGGCCGTGATCCTTGACGGGATGGGCAGATTCATTCCATCTTCAACTAAATCCTTTTCTCCTCAAAATCCATGAGAAGAGAAGAAGTAATGTGATCTTTCAAAGAAAGATCATGAAAAAAGGATACACCAAGAATATTAAGAACAGACGAAGTTTGAGTTTTGTGTTTTCGAAGAAGATATCATAGTTGTGTGGAAGATTGTGTCGAGTAGAGAGATGGAGGAAATGAGTTTATGAGGGATTGAAAGCAACCATGTTTTCTCTGCCCCAATTTGAAATACGTGAAAGATCAGAGGTTAGTTGCTCCAAGGTTACCCTTCTCGAGTTTATCAATTGCTGTTGGATAAGGCGCTTTTGAAACTGGAAGGAGTAGTGAAGGGTGGATCTATCAGCATAGGAGTGGATAGGAGATGAATAAATAGAGAGATATCATTAATAAAAAGCAGAAAAGTGTAGGGAATAGGACAGAATCTTGAGGAACACCACTATTTATAGATTTATTAGAGGAACGGTGGCTTTCTACAACAGCTGCTATAGAACGATCAGAAAGAAAATTAGCGTGAAGATCACAGAAAGAAGAATAGATACCGAAAGATGGAAGTTTAGAAATTCCAGCTTTGTGCCAGACTCTATCGAAGGCTTTTAATATGTCCAGCGCAACAGCAGAAGATTCACGGAAATGCCGAAGAGCGGAGGACCAAGAGTCAGAGAGAAGGGTGAGAAGAACACCAGTAGAGCTTTTCTTACGAAAGCCATATTGTCTATCATAGATAAGATTAAAAGAATTAAGATGTTTCCAATTTTTCCTGTCGAGGATAGATTCGAAAACTTTAGTGAGAACGAAGGTTAAAGAAATAGAAAGGTAGTTAGAGGGTTGAGAGGGGTCCGCCTTCTTTGGCACAGGTTGAATGAGCGCACGTTTCCAGCAAGAAGGGAAGACTGAAGTGGGGAGACAAAGACGGAATAGTTTACCAAGATTGGGTGCAAGCACGGAAGCACAAGTTTTGAGAACACAGAAGGAATACCATCAGGACCAAACGCTTTCTTAGTATTAAGCTCAGAAAGATCATATATGTCGTCTTAAGAAGAAATTTCAATTTTAGGCATGAATGATTTAGAGGGGATTGAAGGAGGAGGAATAGCTCCGGAATCGTCTAAGATTGAATTAGAAGCAAAAGTTTGAGCGAATAGTTCAGTTTTGGAAGAAGGTAAAGCAGCAGTTGTGCCGTCAAAGGATATTAAAGGAGGGAAAAATGAAGAAGCAAAGTTAGAGTAGACTTTTTTGTAAAATGCCAGAAAGAACGTGAAGAAGAGGAACCAGAAAGATTATTGCATTTTGTACAGAGAAATTAGTTTTTAGTATTACGAAGGATAGATTTTGTACGATTCCGGGGTGAAATATAAGTAGCGTGAGTTTCTAGAGTTTAAAGACGACGGAAATTCCTGAAGGAAACATCCCTGCGGCGGATAGCGCGAGAACAAGAAGAGTTAAACCAAGGTTTGGTTGGTTTAGTAGAAAGGAAATAAAATGGAATGTACGCCTCTATGCCAGAGGCATATGCGTTATGCGTTCTGCTCACTCTGAGGGACCCCTCCACGGAATCAATAGTCCTCATTCCACGGAAAATCGAAGAAGTACGACAGCAAGTTGACAAGCTTGCGGAACCTAAATGCCACAAACGTTTCCTTTCAATAGAAGGGGGATCTTTCCTGCGGAAGGCTTGAAGAGATAGAAGAGGATGCAGAGATAAGAAGGTGATCGGAGGATCCCAGAGGAGTAAAGACTTTATCAGTATAAAAAGAAGTATTAGAGGTTAAGGAAAGGTCAAGAATGTTGGGTTCATCTCCAAGACGATCAGGGATGAGAGGAAAGAACTGGACCTACCGCTCAAGGTCGTTTTGGATAGCGAAATGGATGGCATGTTCACCAGCTGTATCATAAGTACTAAAAGAAAGCCATTGGCGGTGGTGAACTTTGATATTACTTATTATGATGATTTTAATAAAATAAGAATAAGAGAATGAATGTGCTCTATTTTGGGGTTTAAATAGTCGAAGAATTTCGGATAGTCAGTAGAATTAGGAGAAAAATAAACAGAACAAATGAATTTAGTCGTAGAATGGCAAGAGAGCCTAAACCATAAGGTGGAAAATTCGAAGTCTCTAAATTAGAGGCACAAGAACAAACAACATCGTTGCGCACGTATGCAAAACAACCGCCTTTGGCTGAAAATTGAGGATAGAGACATTAAGAGGAAAAAAATTAGGTTTTGCTATTACAACGCTCAAACATATGAGTTTCGATCAAGAATAAGAGGTGTGGTCTAGAAAAAGAGAGGTGATGTTCAACAAAGTGGAGTGTAGACCGCGAATGTTGCAGAAATTATTGAAAAAGATAGACCGTGCACCAGGACCAACCGGCAGCTGTGTCTTGGTGGCACCAAACCCATCACTGAAGGCCACCAACTCCCAAGTGGTAACAGGAGAATGGGTATTATTACGCTAATCTCAATACTCACATATCGTTTAAAAACATAGCAAACATTTACAACACTCTACGGTACTTCCACTAATACAATATCACATTCTTTCTAAATTGCTTATACAAAGTAGGTCGTCTATCAAGGATTTGAAACAACGCCAGTCGGTGGTCAAAAATAGACCTGATTAGTCTGTACCGGAGCAGCGTTTCCCTATCCAAAACCAAAATTATCTGTATAACTTATTATCTTGGTCAGAAATAGCATTTAACTAAATTTTCCTGGCTAAGAACAACACTCCTCGAATAGGAATCTGCCCGTGAGTGATGGTGATAACTAGATAAAAATATAAAGCATTGATTTCTAAACTATCCTATCTACTCCTATCCTGTTGACTCCCCCCTTCATTAATCGAAAAGTTTGAAAGACGTCGATCCCAACAGCAGTTAATAGAAGCAAGGAGAGTAGCCATGGAGCTACTAACCTCTGATCTTTCACGCATTTCAAATTGGGGCAGAGAAAACAGTTATTTTCCATGTCTCGAAAACTCAGTTTCTCAATCTCTCCACTCGACATATTCTTCCATACAGCTATGATATCTTCTTCGAAAACACACATCTCAATCATCCATCTGTTCTTAATATTCTCGGTGTTTCTTTTTATCGTGATCTTTCTTGGAAAGATCCCATTATTTCTCTTTCTGAACAAGCCTCTAAGAGTTTGGGTTTTCTGAGGCGCCTTCAGAATTTCTTCACGCCACGACAGTTGTTTGCTCTAAAGTGGGAAGTTGTTTGACCCTGTATGGAGTACGCCTCACACAATTGGGGTGGCTCCACTCATACAGCTTTCCATGAGTGTGTGGAGTTTAGGGCTTTTCGTCTCATCAACTCTCCAGCTCCCACCAAATCTATCTAATCTCTTTCTGCCCGTCGAATTGTTGCATCAATTTATCTATAAAATCGCTATTACAAATGATACTGGTATTTTGAACTCTCCCGTCGTATACCTCCTCCATAGGAAGGTCTTGTGCAACAGTCTGTCTGCACAGTTTAACCCTTTCTCTGTCCAATTCTCCGACCCCAGACTGTTTAGAAAGACGCGTCGTACGAGCCCTTCTCAATGGAGAATGTGGCAACGAGAGATTTCAGAAGAGCAGTGTCCATTGGAATAGCGATATTATTGAGAGATTGATTTATCCATTTTACTTGCAGAAAGAAAAAGAAGTGAATTCGTGATTGTTGGAGAGTTGAAAAGACGAAAAGCACTAGATCCCACCTTTTCAAGGAAAGCTGTATGAATGGAACCACCCCATAGATGTGATGCATACTCCATACAGGGGTGAACAGCACCCCATAAAGAGCAAGCAACTGGGCTGGTGTGAAGAAATTATGAAGAAGCCCAAGAACACCTAACATCTTAGAAACTTGTTCAGAAAAGGAAGTTTTGCGATCTTCCCAAGAAAAATGACGAGAAAAAATAAAAGAAGGAGAATATTTAGGATAGAATAGTTTTAAGTTGTGTGATTTCGTTGAATATATCTTAGTTGTGTGGAAGGTTGCGTCGAGTAGACAGAAGCAGGGATTGAGTTTTGGTGACAT
>SEYY01006325.1:15000-17500 GCA_009176605.1 Armadillidium nasatum | reverse complement strand
TTTTAGGAATACATTATCAGCGCTACATTCAATATCAGTCTTGTATTTAATTTCCAAAGTTAGGAAAAATTATTTTTGGCAATTATTCAGTTTCCCTAAAATTATTCTTTGGAGCAATCAACAACAGAGATAGAAAGTATATTATAGTAATTTTCAACCCATAATGCGTTTTGTCCTGTAATTGAGACATCTTCAGAGAGTTTTTTTGAATTAAGAATGTGTGGATTTAGTTTATGTTTGCACACACACACATATATATATATATATATATATATATATATATATATATATATATATATATATATATATATATATATATATATATATATATATATATATATATATATATATATATATATGGTGTAAGTTTACTTCGTCACAACATTTACTTTTTATAAAAGAATTTATGGATTCGGACAAGTTATTGGGTAAATTTATTTTGTGAAGCTCCAAATGATTTAATATATATTTCAAATTTATTTTATTTATTGAGTGAATATGAAGCAAAATTTAAGTGTGCTTTAATTGCATGTTAATTTGTATTTTTATACATTTATGCTACGTTTGGTTAGGTTAGATTCATTAAGTTTGGTATAGGTTAGGTTAGGTTAGGTTAGGTTAGGTTAGGTTAGGTTAGGTTAGGTTAGGGTTAGTTTAGGTTAAGTTAAGATAGGATAGGGTAAGGTTGGGTTAGGTTAGGTTAGATTAACCTACGTTATGTTAGATTATTTGAAAAAATTTCAAGGCCAAGATTTATTTAAAAGCTTATTAAAATGCATCTCCGAATTTAAAACAATTTAACTTTAAGTAATATTTATTTATTTATTAAAAGGATATATTTTTTTTTATAAAGGCTCAAAAAATTGTTTTATTTATATTTGTAACTTTTTTGGACTTCACAATAAATTTAAAAGATTAATTTTGTATGATTATTTCCAATTTTTATTTTTAAGTTGAAGCTAATATTGTTATTCGATTCCTATCATTTGTCATAAAAATTAAAATGTTGTGATGAATTGAACATGCTCCCATATATATATATATATATATATATATATATATATATATATATATATATATATATATATATATATATATATATATATATATATATATATATATATATATATATATATATATATATATATATATATATATATATATATATATATATATATATATATATATATATATATATATATATATATATATATATATATATATATATATATATATATATATATATATATATATATATATATATATATATATATATATATATATATATATATATATATATATATATATATATATATATATATATATATATATATATATATATATATATATATAACTTTTCCCGATATGTTTCCTAAAATTAAAACTATGATTTCTTCTCATTATAAATCATCTAAATCCTTAATCCATCATCCGTTCAACTCTAAAGATGACTTTGATATATTAAAGTCTCTTAATTCTCAACCTAATTTAGTCATCTGCCCTCCCGATAAAGGTAAAGGCATAGTTATTGTTAACAAAGGTGAATATAACCAAAAAATTAGCTCAATTCTCCTAGATTCTTCCAAATTTTCATATGTTTCTCCCATATCTCACGAATCCTATGCAAACTTGAAGATAAACTGATTCGTAGTCTTCGCACTCTTAAATCCCAACGATCCATAAATCAATCTTTATATCAACAGTTATATCCAACAGGCACATCTTTAGGTTCCCTTTATGGAGCTTCTAAAGTTCACAAACCCAATTGTTCTCTCCGTCCTGTCTTAGAATCATATAGAATGCACAACTTTCAACTTTCCAAATATTTAACCTCCATCATTAAAGACTCTTTTATTTCATCACACAGTTTCTAACTCATATGAATTTGTCACTCAATTGCAATTCAACCTAACCATTCCATTATGTGTTCCCTTGACATACAGTCCCTCTTCACAAACATCCCTCTTCAACAAACCATTGATCTTCTTACTAATCACATTTTCGATTCTCGTTCACACTTCCATAACTTAGATCGCAGCACATTTTCCAATCTTCTAACTCTGGCTACATCAGACACGTATTTCATACATCGTGAATCCATATTTAGACAAATAGATGGTGTAGCTCTCTATTTATTTTTTTTTATTTCACATTTAGAAAATATATACTTGTCTTCTTCTGCCCCTACTGCTCCTCCTTCCTTCTACAAGCGATACGTGGATGACATTTTCTGTTTATTCCCTAATGTTCGCTCAGCAAATTCTTTTCTTTCTTACATCAATTCGATACACCCCAACATTAAATTTACTATTGAACATTCATGTCAGTCTTCTCTTTCATATCTAGACATTCTAATCACCTCTACACCTAATCACTTTCTTACCTCTGTGTATCGCAAACCTGCCTTTCCTCCTTCTATCATCAATTTTTACAGTTCTTCCCCTCTAACTTGGAAAACTAAACTATTTCTACTCTCTTACATCGGGCTTATGGTATATCA
>SEYY01006325.1:0-10000 GCA_009176605.1 Armadillidium nasatum | reverse complement strand
GATTTCAAGAAGTTGAGTTTTTAAAGAGTTGAATTTCACAAGGTTGAGACGACCCCACTGGGAAATTCTATCCAGATCTGCAAGAATAGAATCTCTAGAAGCATCTCTAGATGCAAAGGAAGGTGCATATTTGAAATGAGTAAAAGAATGGAGGGTTGAATCATCGGCATATAAATACATAGGGTTAGATGAACAGCTGAGAAGATCATTAATGAAAAGTAAGAATAGAGTAGGGGACAAGAAAAGTAAGGACAGAGTAAGAAACAGCACAGAACCTTGAGAAACACCACTATTGACAGGATAATAAGAAGAAGTCGTTCCATCAGCAACAGCCAAAATGGAGCGATTAGAAAGAAATCTAGACATAAGTAAGCAAAGAGAAGGAGGAAACCCAAAGAAGGGGAGCTTTGAAAGCAGTGACTCATGCCATACTCAGTCAAACGCCTTAGATATATCATTCTCCACCACACAAGTCTCCCCATGGTCCCTAAGGGCAGAAGACTATAAATCAGTGAGATACGAAAGTATATCACCAGTAGGCCTCGAACGCCGAAAGCCATACTGAAGATGGGATTCCAAATGTTCTAAGAAGTTAGAGTTGAGAAGGATTTCAAAGATCTTAGAAAGAATACAAGGGAATGATCCAGTTCGATAGTTGGAAGGATCAGAGCGGCCACCATTCTTC
This sequence comes from Armadillidium nasatum, assembly GCA_009176605.1. NCBI lineage: Eukaryota > Metazoa > Arthropoda > Malacostraca > Isopoda > Armadillidiidae > Armadillidium > Armadillidium nasatum. The sequence goes on along the minus strand of SEYY01006325.1, from coordinate 9,315 downwards.
TGAATAGGTTGGTCTAATGCACGCTTGCAACATTGATGGAAAGTACTAGTTTTGAGGCATAGAGAAAAAAGTTGGCAGTACCAGTGCAACGATAGCTGGCACTGAGGGTAAGGCATCATCAGGAGACATCCGGAAACATTCGACGACCCCCGGCGACATCCAGCAATATCCGGCTACATCCGTGGAACAATCAGGATGAAGTCACTCTTAGGTGATGATGTCATCAGCGCAAACGGAAACATACACACACCTTATGCTGTGATGTCATGGTACGGGATATCTTGAGACTATGACGTCATCCGACCGCTATATTGGATTTCTTCATCGCGTTGTTTGTCCGTTGATTTTTTCCCCTTTATTTCTATCCAAAACCATTTTGACCACATGGTTTCCGTAATTTTGATCACGTGGTTTACGCCACCTTGGATTTAACTTTGATTTCTCCATCCATTTTTTCTTGACAGCAACGCCATCTATTGAGTGAAAATCAAAATTCTTTCTCCTCCAATATTCACAGTAAGAACTTAAAATTGTTGTGAGACCAGGATTCGAAACCTCAGCCTTCTGATTTAAATTCAATCACACTACCACTACACCAACTTGATCATACATTGGAATGAGTAAATTGTTCTAATCATCCGCCACGTTTTCGTCTTTGAAATCACTATTATTTTTATTGATAGTATAATAATCATCTACTGTTGCATAACAATTATGGTTATTACGTATTTCATCTTCGTAGTTTTTTATGTATTTGACTCTCAGGTCCGTAGCCACGCACGCGCGAAAAAGCGAAATGAGGCTCGCGAACGCATGCTCAAACATTCATATTGTTGTCATCACGTGACAATTTATTTTTCTAGAGTGAAAATATCTCACTTTCAAATACGAACGTAAAAATATTATGACGTCCTTCCCATTTTCTGTGACGTCAAACAATTTTTTATTACCATTCAAGTCTTGACTTGATACTTTTTTTATTTAGCTTAAACCAACATCTCTGTATTTTTTTTATTTATTTTTTTTATTTTTATTTTTATTTATTTATTTTTTTATTTACTTTTATTTTCATTTATTTTTATTTTTGTTTATTTTCATTTTCATTTTTTTCTTTATTTTTTTTTTTATTATTTTTATTTTTTATTTTCATTTATTTTTTATTAAATTAAAATGAACATTTTATACCTTCACTTAATAAAACTCTTAACATAAAAGGGTGATTAATGCACACATGAACACCTTACCCTGTAGCATCATGCTAACTTTTTATTGCACTTTCTAACATTTTCTAGTACTTGGCATTCATGTTACTCCATTCAACCCACTCGGCAAGAGGGAAGTGCCAATGTCGGCGAAGCTGGCACTGATGGTAAGACAACATACGATGCCTCATTGGCTACATCCGAATATAGCCCTGAGCCAATCAGGATGCAATAACTCTCGGTGATGACGTCACCTACCCATGCGCACAAACCTTACCCAGTGACGTCATGGCACTGGTAATCATGAGACTATGATTGTATTTTCGTCCTTAGGACGACATCAATATCACGTGACTTAGAATTATTTATCACTTACAAATACAAATTTAAAACATCATGACGTCATGTCCATATATATTTTTTTTTGACGTCATACCTTTTATTTATTTATTAGCATTCAAGTCCAGACTTGACGCTTTTTTTTATTTAACAAACAATCATCTCTGTATTTTTTCTTTTTTATTTATTTTCATATATATTTTTTTGTTTTTTCTAATTTTTTTTTTTTCTATATTTTTTTATTTTTTTATTTTTTTTTGCCTTTTCTTTTTCTCCGTTTTTATTTTTTTTTAAATTATTTAATTTATTTTCCTTATTTTTTTTTATTTTTTCCTTTTTATTTTTTATTTTTTATTTTTTTTTCCATTTTATTTTTTAAATAAATTATTTCTTATTTTCTTATTTTCATTTTTTCTTTTTCTTTTTCTTTTTTCTTTTTTCTTTTTCTTTTTCTTTTTTTATTTTTTTTTATTTATTTTTTTTTTTTGCTGTTACCAAATACAATCTTCACCACCTTCTTCTCACATAAACACATTATACACATACAGAAGTACATACAAACCAACATAACTACATTGAAGACATCACCATACTACCCGCATTCATGAAATTGTCATGGTAACACAATTCCAGCCGTTATCCGAATCGCAGGACTTTTACATTTCTTCAACTTCTTCGCTCATGCACGTTATGCGTATTACTTATAAGGACTCAGTCATGACGACATACACTCACCCAAGCACATTCACATTTGTTCGCATACCTAGCAATTGTAACCAACAAAGATCAATCAGTTTAAAATTTTAACATTACATACACTGTTATACTTGACATTTCAAAACAAAATTCATGTATATTACTTCTAACAAACACATCACACTCATTTAAAGCCTATTAACCGCCCCTATAAATATATTTGTCCCACAAAATATCTCCCTAACGCAAACTGAAAGTCTTTATTTACACTGTATTCATGCTCTCTCACTGCATTCAGACATTTCTACAACACTTATCAAAGACACTGTGTAGGTTTCTGCTCTAAGTCTCTCAGTATGCGTCATAAATATAAATATTAAACTATCTTTTATCACTAATGCATGAACAAAGATATGCTAGAATCTATCTGACATACAAATTACAGAACTTAACACTCATTGTTCAAAAAAAACTTTTCAATATATAATTTGAATCTCCATGGTCACTTATATAATATATAATTAATTGATCCTTCATATACATTTCTAACCCTAACTTCCACAACATTTACTTTAAAACTCAATATACAATCTAACTTTTAACACTTAAGCATGATCAAAGTCATTAGATCTATTTTTCCCGATATTTAACATTCTGTTTATATTTGCTGAAAGTTAACACAAAATATTCCTATGTCTATGACGTCATAGCCACGTGGTTGGTTGAATCTTTTTCTATCAATTCCTGATATTTCATGTTTTGACTCACTACATTTACATACTTATTTACTTTAACTCAGTATAAAAAAAGTTCTAAAGGACACCATGTGCCTATGAAGACATAACCGCGTGACTGGTAACTACATGACTCTACAATTCCTGATATTTCATGCTTTTGGTCAGCCTCATTTACATTTACCGTATATTCATGTGTTTATCATACCTGATCCAAATGTTTAATATCTACAATGTCATTCTATATGAACACTTTATGTATTTATAATAAAATTCTTATTGCATAATAAATCAATGTCATAATTTGGATTTTATACGAGTGAAGACAACATTTACTTCATATTACATCATATAATTTTCATTTCATGACTCAAATTCTTTAATACCATAAACATGTATTGGATATTTATTCCGTTTTTCTTAAAACTATTATTTTTACCTTATTACATATAACATTTTTCTATATTTCTTTTCAAGAGATGACGTTTTAAAATCGTTTTAAAACATATAACACATTTCATTTTAATGTTTCTTTCAAGCTATAGATTTCATTCCTATTCCAATGTTAATATTTGTTGTAATTAATATATAACTTTAAAATTTATTTTCAATCATTTCAATAATAAATTATTATATCGGCTATAAAAATGTAAAATCTTTTATAAAACAAATGTATTTATTATAAATTTATCGTTATTTTTAAGGCTAACACACTGATTCAATGTAAAAGCGTATAAGAGCTTTCTACTCCATATATATATATATATATATATAATATATATATATATATATATATATATATATATATATATATATATATATATATATATATATATATATATATATATATATATATATATATATATATATATATATATATATATATATATATATATATATATATATATATATATATATATATATATATATATATATATATATATATATATATATATATATATATATATATATATATATATATATATATATATATATATATATATATATATATATATATATATATATATATATATATATATATATATATATATATATATATATATATATATATATATATATATATATATATATATATATATATATATATATATATATATATATATATATATATATATATATATATATATATATATATATATATATATATATATATATATATATATATATATATATATATATATATATATATATATATATATATATATATATATATATATATATATATATATATATATATATATATATATATATATATATATATATATATATATATATATATATATATATATATATATATATATATATATATATATATATATATATATATATATATATATATATATATATATATATATATATATATATATATATATATATATATATGTATATATATTTAGTATTAGTGATGGCATACGCATTCACATCTCATCAAAATTCAAAAATTAACATCCGCATCCTCACTTTCGAAAATTCAACATTCGCATCCGCATTCAAGCTTCACCAAAATTTGAAATCCGCATTCGCAAATGAGAAAATATTACATTCGATCGATCACTATATATATATATATATATATATATATATATATATATATATATATATATATATATATATATATATATATATATATATATATATATATATATATATATATATATATATATATATATATATATATATATATATATATATATATATATATATATATATATATATATATATATATATATATATATATATATATATATATATATATATATATATATAAAGTGAAAATAGAAACTTTTATGGGATTCCTTCTCTGGGGTCGAACCACCGCCTGTTGCGACTGAGAACGACAAAAACTCGATGCTCTACCGCTGAGCTATCCACGAACCCAGAAAAGTTCGTTTCAAGAAACAGTTGCGTCGTCCTCGTTGCACGAGGGGTGCCCTGCTTTCGCACCAATTTTGTGTGGACGTAGGGAATCCCAGGCTAGCCCGTTGTGGTACCTCCTTCTTTCCAGCCACCTCTATTCTGTGGAATTCTCTACCATCTTCTATTTTTCCAACTGTATTTAATCTTTCACTCTTCAAGTCTTCCGTCTGCGCCCACCTGAGGGCTGTGCGTTAGGTGTGTGTGTGTTTGTGTGAGTTTTGTCCTTGTGTGTGTGCCCCCTCCTTGAAAAGGGCTCTGCCCGTGAGTGGTGGCGTTTTGTAAAAAAAAAAAAAAAAAAAAAAAAAAAAAAAAAAAAAAAAAAAAAGTTTTAAGCATACGAGCTCTCGTCAAGGATTAGGTTTTCACCCTGTTGTTCCCTCTATCGTTCCTTTTTAAGTTACTGCTTGAAGATATTATTTTATTTACCGATGCGTTTATAGCATTGTAATTAAATAATATCTTAAAAAGGAACGATAGAGGGAACAACAGGGTGAAAACCTAATCCTTGACGGGAGCTCGTATGCTTGAAACTGTTTCTTGAAACGAACTTTTCTGGGTTCGTGGATAGCTCAGCGGTAGAGCATCGAGTTTTTGTCGTTCTCAGTCGCAACAGGCGGTGGTTCGACCCAAGAGAAGGAATCCCATAAAAGTTTCTATTTTCACTTTATACATATTTACCGATGCGTTTATAGCATTGTAATTAAATATATATATATATATATATATATATATATATATATATATATATATATATATATATATTATATATATATATATATATATATATATATATATATATATATATTTCAGCATTGATCAATCGGATGTCATATTTTCTTATTTACACATACGGATGTGAATGCGGATTTCAAATTTTGGTGAAGTGCGAATCCTGATGCAGATTTTGAATTTTTGTGAAATGTAGTTGCGGATGCGGATGCGGATGCGGATACGGATACGGATGCGGATGCATACGTTAATTTTGATGAGGTTGCGAAAGCGTATGATATCAATAATACTGCAATATATATATATATATATATATATATATATATATATATATATATATATATATATATATAAATATATATATATATATTATATATTATATATATATATATATCTATAATATGTTATATAATATATATATATATATATATATATATATATATATATATATATATATATATATATATATATATATATATATATATATATATATATATATATATATATATATATATATATATATATATATATATTATATATATATATATATATATATATATATATATATATATATATATAAAGTTGAGATAGCTTCTTTTCAAGAGAACCTTAATGTAATTAGAAAGGTTAGAAATAATATCTAAAGGGTTTCCACATACTCATTTAATGCACTGTGATTATTTCATACCGTATATCCGCCTTCAGCCTTTATAAGACGAAAAGTTCTAGACTCTATCTTTTCGAGAAGAGCTTAATGTGTGGAATCACCCTAGATGTGTAAGGCCTACTCCATACAGGGGCGAACAGTATCCCCATAAAAAGCAAGCAACTGGTGTGATGTGAAAAATTCTGAAGTCGTCTCAAAACACCTAACCACTTAGAATCTTATTTAGAAAAAGATGTAATGTGATCTTTCATAGAGAGATCTCGAAAATCAGAAGCCACTGTTGGGAGAAGCCACTTTCAAATTAAAAAGAGTAATGAAGGGTGCAGTCATCAGCATAGGAGGTGAAATAACAGAGTGAAGGTCATTAATGAAAAGTAGAAAAAGTGTTGTGGAAAGGACTATTTTCTGAGGAACACCACTAGGTTCAGTTTTAAAAATATAAAAATTTCATCCGATTTTCCTGAAAATTTCAATATATTTTTAATATATTTAACATATATTTACCATATATAATAATATATTTACCATATATTTATTAATAGCCAGAAACAATATTAAAAGGGTGTGAAGAGTTACTCGTGCTTTGTATTGCTTAACAAATATAAACAAAAGATCATCCCATTTATTGTGTTTTTGTAATTAGAATTAAGCAAATAAAGAATTAAAAGGAAACAGGGCTGTTTGTGACAAATTTTCCTTTAAAAACCGTTCTTTTATCGAAGCAAAATTTATGCGATAGAGCGACACCAAATCATTCTGATTAAAAGTAGAAAATATTAAAACATTAAAAAAAATACAAAGGCAGTGAAAGTGAATTTTACACTCGAGAGGTTTACTTCATTCCCCCAAATCGGCAAAATTACATATCCTTCCCCCAGCCGGAGGAAAAAGTCAGGAAAACGTAAGGGGAAAGGGGAAAAGAAAAAAATACACCGGATCTAAATTAAACCCCGCAAAGTTACCCTTAACCAGGCATCTCGGAAGGAAGGCAACGATGGAATACGATTCCAACACGCAGACATGTATGTGTGCACATTTTGAACTCACTTGGTTTTCTGGAAAAAGGAAAAAAATATGGAAGAAGAAAAAAAAGGAAGATACAAGAATTAAATAAAAGAATAAGTGATTAAAAGAGAACTTTGTGTGTGTTTCTCTAGTGTACAATAATAATTAATAATAATAAAATTAAAAATGATAATAATAACTAAAGCATAATAATAAATTAATATAAATGAAATTGGAAGTGAAATATTAGTAATAATACTACTTATAAATGGTAATAATATTAATAATAATAATGATAATGGTAATAATAATGATATATAATAATAATAATAATAATAATAATAATAATAATAATAATAATAATAATAATATAATAATAATAATAATAATAATAATAATAATAATAATAATAATAATAATAATAATAATAATAATAATAATAATGTAATTATAATAATCAAATGTTGTGATTGGTTGATGTTATAGAGGACTGCACTTGGAAGAAACAACTACAGCAAAGGAAAGAAATAAGAAGAGGAAAAATAGAGAAACAACAAAAACGAAATGAAGCTAAAATCGAAACGGAAAAGTAAGGAAGAAATTTCAGATATTGGTCTTGAAATTAAAACAATGTAGGCTTACTATTGAGCACGTCTAGGACAGTTCTGTTGCCGCCTAGCTGAAGGGATATCAATAACTCATTCTTCTGACGGAATGAGGCAACGAAAAGAGTCCTCCCGCAGTAAAATATTGCTAAACAAAGTTCTTTTGATACCAGTCGTTCAAGAGAAGCACTACGCGGAATGAAAGAAATACTGGAGCCTTCCAAGCAATCCGAATCAAGCTACAGGAGATTGAAAACGAACGATTACCTAGAAAAATTCTGTGGAAATAAGATTTCCAATTTTCAGAATTAAAAATAGATGGTCGCATACTTACTAAGGGATGATGGACAAGTTTTCCTGTTACCTACTACTGTTGCAAAATTTGCGGGGGATTAAGCAACTTGTGAAAGAGTTGACCCAACTCCTCAACCCCCCTGTGCCTAACAGAATCTGAATTGTGTGACGGTATCCTCTTGCATAATTATAATACGTGTTATTTTATAAATTACTCATTATGGAAACTAAATCTTTGTTATAACCCTTGATGTTGCTAGGTTATTAGACAAATGATTAAGTTTTGAAATAAAATAACAATTAACAATAGTTGAAACAATGATGCTTTATAAACTTAATGTAGTTAAACCAACCAATGAGAGGCGAGTCCCTCTGGTGGAATAAAATGCTTTCGAAACGGATGAATTGAAGTGAGGAGAGTTGAGCGTCTGATAGAGCCGCCACATGTTGTCTGTGGTGGCGTGTTGAACGATAAGACCATGATTTTAATTACCATATATTTATTAATAGTTAATTATTTGAAACAATAGATATCACAAAGAATATTAAAAGAGTGTGAAGAGTTACCGGTGCTTTGCATTGATTAACAAATATAAATAAAAGATCATTCCATTTATTGTTTTGTAAATAGAATTAAGCAAATAATTTAAAAGATACAAAGCTGTTTGTGACAAATTCTATTTTAAAAGCCGCTCTTTTATCGAAGCTTATATATATATATAATATATATATATATATTATATATATATATATATATATATATAATATATATATATATATATATATATATATATATATATAATATATATATATATATATATATATATATATATTATATATATATATATATATATTATATATATATATATATATATATATATATATATATATAATATATATATATATATATATATATATATATATATATATATATATAAATATATTATATATATTATTTTTTTTTTTTTTTTTTTTTTTCATGATATAAAAAAAACAAATCAAACAATAGGAAAAAAATTAATAACTTTAAAATATTTTTGCATCCACATTTTATAATTTAGAATGCGGATACGGATGCACAAGTCACATGCATCACTATGATCGAC
>SEYY01006324.1:30000-32500 GCA_009176605.1 Armadillidium nasatum | reverse complement strand
TTTTTTTTTTTTTTTTTTTTCTTTTTTACACAAACGGATTTTTTATTTTTTATTTTATATTTAATTTGCAAATAAAAACATAAGAAGAAGAAGAAGAAGAATTAGTATAAATATATAAGTATATATATATATATATATATATATATATATATATATATAGTATATATTATATATATATATATATATATATATATATATATATATATATATATATATATATATATATATATATATATATATATATATATATATATATATATATATATATATATATATATATATATATATATATATATATATATATATATATATATATATATATATATATATATATATATATATATATATATATATATATATATATATATATATATATATATATATATATATATATATATATATATATATATATATATATATATATATATATATATATATATATATATATATATATATATATATATATATATATATATATATATATATATATATATATATATATATATATATATATATATATATATATATATATATATATATATATATATATATATATATATATATATATATATATATATATATATATATATATATATATATATATATATATATATATATATATATATATATATATATATATATATATATATATATATATATATATATATATATTATATATATATATATATATATATATATATATATATATATATATATATATATATATATATATATATATATATATATATATATATATATATATATATATATATATATATATATATATATATATATATATATATATATATATATATATATATATATATATATATATATATATATATATATATATATATATATATATATATATATATATATATATATATATATATATATATAATATATAAATAATAAAATTAATAAAAATATTAAACGATTTTTTTTTTTATTCTTTCGATGCCCTTATAAGCTTAATACTCCCAATAAATAAATTAATTTTAAACACTTAAAAAATTATTAATTATTATTATTATTATTATTATTATTATTATTATTATTATTATTATTATTATTATTATTATTATTATTATATATTATTATTATTATATATTATTATTATTATTATTATTATTATTATTATTATTATTTTTATTATTATTATTATTTACTAATTATTATCACTATTATTATTATTATTATTATTATTATTATTATTATTATTAATATTATATTTATTATCATTATTATCATTAATATTATTGTTATTTTTAATCATTATTATTTAATAATATTATTATTATTATTATTATTATTATTATTATTATTATTATTATTATTATTATTATTATTATCATTATTATTATTATTATTATTATTATTATTATTATTATAATTTATATTATTATTTTTAATTGTTTTTATAATTATTATATTTATTATTATTTTTATTATTACTTTTACTTTATTATTATTTTATTATTATTATTATTATTATTATTATATTTTTTTATTAAATATTTTTCTATTAGAATAATAATAATAATAATAATAATAATTAATTAATTATGGTTATTATTATTATGGTTATTTAATCTATTGATGGATGGTGTAGTTAGGGAAATGGAAATGGAGAGAGAAGGGAAGGGTATTAGATTGAGAATATGGAGAGTGAATGGGATGTGAACGTTTTATTTTTTTGCAGATGATACGGTGTTGGTGGCAGAATCTGGAGAAACGTTGAGAGAGTTTGAGAGGAAATGTGTCAACATGAGATTGAAAGTCAATCCAGCGAAGAGTAAAGCTATGAGGATTGGAGGTTGGGATGAAGAGATGTCGAGGGAGAAATGGGGGGGTGTAGAAGTGAGGGGAAAGAAACTTGAGGAGGTGAATGAAATCAAATATCTAGGAATGTTGGTGGAAGGTAATGGTGGGACGGAAAAAAGAAATAAAGAATAGATTGGTAGAGGGAATGAAAGTGTTGGGGGGCTTGAGAGAAGTATGGAAGAAAGGAAAAATTTCGAAAGGCCAAAGAGGAGGTGGATGGAGCAGTGAAAGAAATTTTGGAAAAAAATTTGAGTTTAGAAGAGGGTAGTAGACTTGTGGAGGACAGAGTGAGATGGAGGGCTTAGGTGAAAGGGGTTGAAAGGTAGAAATGGGTATGTTTGTGAGGGAACTGTGGAGAGCACCACCCCACGAAAGAACGAAAGGTGATAGTGAAATAAATAAATAAATAAATTATATATATATATATATATATATATATATATATATATATATATATATATATATATATATATATATATATATATATATATATATATATATATATATATATATATATATATATATATATATATATATATATATATATATATATATATATATATATATATATATATATATATATATATATATATATATATATATATATATATATATATATATATATATATATATATATATATATATATATATATATATATATATATATATATATATA
>SEYY01006324.1:17500-25000 GCA_009176605.1 Armadillidium nasatum | reverse complement strand
AGTAATCAAACTTTCTCTCAAACACACAAACAACATTCAGATATCAGTATATATATATATATATATATATATATATATATATATATATATATATATATATATATATATATATATATATATATATATATATATATATATATATATATATATATATATATATATATATATATATATATATATATATATATATATATATATATATATATATATATATATATATATATATATATATATATATATATATATATATATATATATATATATATATATATATATATATATATATATATATATATATATATATATATATATATATATATATATATATATATATATATATATATATATATATATATATATATATATATATATATATATAATATATATATATATATATATATATATATATATATAAATCTTTGAGGTTTCACCCTCCTTTTGGATAGGGTTGAGTCAGGCTGAAAGATTTATAAATTGTTCCACTCTTTCTAATTATTTCCGACGTAACATTGGTGCCTTGTCTCTTTCTTATAGGTACTGCAGCGAAAAATGCTCTAGACTGTAGAGAACTGTCCACTCGTATACCTCCACCTGTACGGCGGACTCTTGAAACAAGTTGCGCATTGTCTGCACATAAATTTTGTGTTGACATAGTAACTTCGGACTTGTCCGCTGTGGAGTTTCTTACTTTCCAGCCATTTCTGTTTTGTGGAATTCTCTCTCATCTTTTGTGTTTCCTTCCGAATTTAATCTCAATTACTTCAAAGTCCACGGCTGTACTCACCTACGAAATTTGCATTAGATGGGACCTGTAGGGTTTTCCTTATTCTTTTATTGCTCTAATACCTCCTCCTTCAATAGGGCTCTGCCATTGAGCGATGGGTGATATATATAAATATATATATATATATATATATATATATATATATATATATATATATATATATATATATATATATATATATATATATATATATATGTGTGTGTGTGTGTGTGTGTTGCCTGCTTGTGTATTTATGTATGTGTGCTTGTAACAAATACGTTAGGAGACTATTTTTTAAGAAACATCCTTAACAGCTTTTTTTTCTCTTCTTAGGGCTTAGTTTTAATTTCCACATCTTCTTTTTACACTAGATTTCTTCTTATATGTAATTATTTCAACGAAAATAAAATGAGGAGGGAGGGCGGGAGGAAGCAAATTACATCAACGAAAATGAGGGAAAAAATTTCTTGATAGAACACGTAAAAAATAACTGCAGCCAAAAATAAAATTAACAGATAGAAGGTTAAATAAAGGTAAACACACATTTGAAATATATATATATATGAAAGTAGGTCGTTGAAAAGCTCTTTCGGAAAATAAAACATAAAAACAAAACTTCTCATTGAATAAATAATGGTGAAGTGAATGAAAAATTTGGAATGTTAAAAGAACTTTGAAAGGTGATAAGAGTAAAAGTAGAATAAGGTGTTTTTGTGAAAGGTATTTTATGGTTCTGGTTCTCTCACCCTCTCTTCCTTTTTCTCACTCTATCTATTTATAAATCTATTTTTCTATCTCTCCAGCTATCAATGTATCAGTTTATCTATCTATCTCTTTCTATATATATTTATTTATTTACATAGACAATGATCTAAAAAGAGAAGGAATATATCTATCTACCTATGTATGTATGTATGTATGTATGTATGTATGTATGTATGTATGTACGTATGTATGTATGTGTCTCATGTATGTATTTGTGTATCTATCTATCTTTCTATCTATTTACATGCCGAATGGTCTTTAAAACAAGACATCTACCTATCTGTCTATCTATCTATCTATCTATCTATCTATCTATCTATCTATCTATCTATCTATCTATCTATATATATATATATATATATATATATATATATATATATATATATATATATATATATATATATATATATATATATATATATATATATATATATATATATATATATATATATGAGTGCCTAATAGTAAAAAAAGATGGAAACAAATATTTTTATAATGTAATCTGCTTATAATTATTAAAAAGTGTATGGATAAAAGATAAATATTATAAGCAACGATCAGTAAGGTTGAAATTTGTATATTTTGAGTTATAATTTCTATTTTTAAATTTGTAGCAAATAAAACAAATCTATTTTACTGTTCAAATAGACTCATGAAATGAAAATAATTTAGAATAACTGAAAACTAATAATAATAATAATAATAATAATAATAATAATAATAATAATAATAATAATATTAATGATAATAATGATAATAATAATAATAATAATAATAATAATAATAATAATAATAATAATAATAATAATAATAATAATAATAATGATGATGATGATGGTGATGACAATAATAAAAATAGTTGTAATTAAAATTATTATTAGCATTATATTATTATATTATTATTATTATTAATATTATTATTATTAATATTATTAGTTCTTTTTGCAATTATCATAATTATTATTATTAATATCGTTATTATCATTATTATTATTATTATTATTATTATTATTATTATTATTATTATTATTATTATTATTATTATTATTATTATTATTATTATTACAATTATTATTTTCGTAAGAAATTAAATAAGTTTTATATTTTCGTTTTTGTTTGATTTTATTTTATTTTTTATATCTTAAAAAGTCAAAAATTTTGATTTTTTATTTTTCTTTCTATTTCGGATTATCATTTTTAATATTTTTTATTTCTTTTATTGCAAGAATTTCGTCACTTTTTACATTCAAAATTTTAATTCTTGTTCAATTTAAAGTCAGAAAATAAATTTATTAGAGAAATGAAAATAAATTTTTAAAAAAATGAAAAATAAAAAATAAAAATTCAGATATAATTATTATTCCTGGAGTTAATGAGTATTTTATAATATTGCAGCGTGCAATAAATCTTAGTTAATTTTTTTACTTTATATATATCTATCTATATATTTATATATCTATCATACTACCTATATATTCATCTTCGTATTTACTTATCTATCTATCTATCTATCTATCTATCTATCTAAGTATCCATCAATCTACCTATCTATCTATCTATCTATCTATCTATCTATCTATCTATCTATCTATCTATCTATCTATCTATATATCTATCTATCTATCTATCTATCTCCATATCTATGTATCTATCTATTTATGTATCTATCTATCTATCTATCTATCTATCTATCTATCTATCTATCTATCTATCTATCTATCTATCTATCTCTCTATCTATCTATCTATCTTTCTATCTATCAATACATTTCCATATCTTTTTATTTATCTATCTGTTTATCTATTTATCTATCAATCTATCTATCTACCTATCTACCTATCTATCTATCAAACCACCTCTATATCTACCTATTTATTTATCTATCTCTCCTTCTTTCTCTCTCTCTCCCCCTCCCTCTCCCTCCCCCTCAATTTCCCTCTCTCTCTCTCTCTCTCTCTCTCTCTCTCTCTCTCTCTCTCTCTCTCTCTCTCTCTCTCTCTCTCTCTCTCTCTCTCTCTCTCTCTCTAGTTAGTTTTTCTTCTGTAGCATGTTAACAAACACGTCAACAGTTTCACTTTTTTAACCTATTCATCCATGTAATAAGATGAAGTTTCCTTCAAATCTCAATTTTCCCAATTTTAATAAAAATTTAATTCCTCCCATACATGATATAAGTATATATATATATATATATATATATATATATATATATATATATATATATATATATATATATATATATATATATATATATATATATATATATATATATATATATATATATATATATATATATATATATATATATATATATATATATATATATATATATATATATATATATATATATATATATATATATATATATATATATATATATATATATATATATATATATATATATATATATATATATATATATATATATATATATATATATATATATATATATATATATATATATATATATATATATATATATATATATATATATATATATATATATATATATATATATATATATATATATATATATAATATATATATATATATATATATTATATATATATATATATATATATATATAATATATGTTTTTTGTGTGTGTTTTTGTTAGCCAATATTTTATCTTATGGTATCTTTTATTTCCTTTTTTCCTGGACACCTTATCTCTAAATTTTTTTACTATATCTTTCTGCATCAGTTACTTAGTTGGCCACCGTTCATCCTGTTCATCCTATTTATCTAGTATTAGTGGTTTCCTTTTAGTAGTAGTTTAATCCCTACTCGGTATCTTTTGCTTATTAAAGACCTTCTGTTTATTTATATATAATGATTCTGCTTTACAATACTTTCTTTTCCCATCTGGGGAGCAAACCAATTCATCAGAAAACATCTGATGATGATGAAATAAATGATATCTGAACTTTCATTTCTATCTCATTCCCTTAGAAAAAGGAAAAAAAAATGGTTATTTTCACCTTCTAAGTAAACTGCGTTTCTTCTCAGATCTCGAGATTAGTGTCTCTCATCATATGATAGGAAATGTTTCCAATCATTTGTCCTACATCCGACTTTTAAGTTTTTCATCATTTTAAAGTGTAGCATTATTGATGTTGGACTAGACCATCAATAAACAATCTTTTTTTTCCTTTATGGCCAAGCTGAGTCCTAGTTTTACGTATGTAGTCCCACATTTCTTCCTTGAGTACCCCTCAAAGCTTCTGTGATATCCTGGGGGTCTATGTAGACCCCTGTGGGTAGATACAGATCCTGGGGTCTATATGGATCCCGGTTGGGAAATGCTGGACGTAAATTAATCCTAGGGATATGTAAGGTTGGAAAGTTTCTTTCCTCGAATAGGGCAATATCCGTGTGATGTGAGCTTATATATATATATATATATATATATATATATATATATATATATATATATATATATATATATATATATATATATATATATATATATATATATATATATATATATATATATATATATATATATATATATATATATATATATATATATATATATATATATATATATATATATATATATATATATATATATATATATATATATATATATATATATATATATATATATATATATATATATATATATATATATATATATATATATATATATATATATATATATATTATATTTATATATAATATAAATATTTTAAATATATTATAATAAATATATTAAATATAACATAAATATATTATAAAAAATATATTATTATTAATTAATATATATATATATATATATATATATATATATATATATATATATATATATATATATATATATATATATATATATATATATATATATATATATATATATATATATATAATATATATATATATATATATATATATATATAAATATTTAAATATATTATAATAAATATATTAAAAATAAATATAAATATATAAAATATAAATTATATTAAATATAATATAAATATTATATAATAAATATATTATAATAATTAAATATATATAAATATATATATATATATATATTTTTTTTTTTTTTTTTTATGTCTCCTCCGGTGGGCAAAGGCCAGGAGGCCTACCAAATTCCACCGGAGTTGGGAAAGGTCTATAATTATGGTCGATGGTGGCCGACGTGTCCAGACACACGGCGTTTGAAAGTATGCAAGTCAAAGGAAGTTGGGAAAACAGATGAAGGGAGTGTGTTCCAGACTTTACCAGTAGAGTATATGTAAGACTGAGCATAGCGGTTAAGTCTGGGGTCGGAGAGTTGGACAGAGAAAGGATGAGAATGTGTAGAAAGGCGTGTCGCACGAGCTCTTCTCAATGGAGGAGGTATGCAACGAGAGAGTTCAGAAGAGCAGTGTCTGTTGTAATAGCGATAGTAAAGAGAGAGTGACGCAACAATTCGACGGGCAGAAAGAGATTGAAGAGAGTTAGTAAGAGCAGGAGAGTTGATGAGACGAAATGCCCTCGACTCCACCTTCTCTAAGAGAGCTGTATGTGTGGAACCACCCCAGATGTGCGAAGCATACTCCATACAGGGACGAACAACACCCCTATACAGAGCAAGCAACTGGGGTGGCGTGAAGTAATTCTGAAGGCGCCTCAGAACACCCAACCTCTTAGAAGCTTGTTTAGAAAGAGAAGTAATGTGATCTTTCCAAGAAAGATCACGAGAAAAAGAAACACCAAGAATATTAAGGACAGATGAAGGCTTGAGTTGTGTGTTTTCGAAGAAGATATCATAGTTGTGTGGAAGATTGTGTCGAGTGGAGAGATGGAGGAACTGAGTTTTTGAGGCATTGAAAACAACCATGTTTTCTCTGCCCCAATTTGAAATACGGAAAAGATCAGAGGTTAGTTGTTCCAAGGCTACCCTTCTCGAGTCTATCAACTGCTGTTGGGTGGGACGTTTTTCAAAATGGAAGGAATAATGAAGGGTGGAGTCATCAGCATAGGAGTGGATAGGAGAAGAGGTGATGGAGAGAAGGTCATTAATGAAGAGTAGAAAAAGTGTTGGTGATAGTACAGAACCCTGAGGAACACCACTGTTAATAGATTTAAAGGATGAACGGTGGCCGTCTACAACAGTTGCTATAGAACGACCGGAAAGGAAATTAGCGAGAAGATCACAGAGAGAAGGATAGATACCGAAAGAGGGAAGTTTTGAAATCAAAGCTTTGTGCCAGACTTTATTGAAGGCTTTCGATATGTCCAGCGCGACAGCAAAAGATTCACCGAAATGCCGAATAGCGGAGGTCCAAGATTCAGAGAGAAGGGAAAGAAGATCACCTGTAGAGCGTTTCTTTCGAAAGCCATACTGGCGATCAGAGATAAGATTAGAAGAATTGAGATGCTTCCAAATCTTCCTGTTAAGGATAGATTCGAAAACTTTAGAGAGAACGGAGGTCAAAGAAATAGGACGGTAGTTGGAGGGTTGAGAGGGGTCCCCTTCTTCGGCACAGGTTGAATGAGCGCACGTTTCCAGCAAGAAGGGAAGGTTGAAGTAGATAGACAAAGACGAAATAGTTTACCGAGGCAGGGTGCAAGCTCGGAAGCACAAGTTTTGAGAACCACAGGAGGAATACCATCAGGACCGTACGCCTTCTTAGTATTAAGCTCAGAGAGAGCAGAAATGACATCTTTAGAAGAAATTCTAATTTTAGGCATAATTGAGTTAGAGGGGGTTGAAGGAGGAGGAATAGCTCCGGAATCGTCTAAGGTTGAATTAGAGGCAAAGGTTTGAGCAAAGAGTTCAGCTTTAGAAGAAGGTAAAACAGCAGTTGTGCCGTCGGAAGATATTAAAGGAGGGAAAGAGGAAGAAGCAAAGTTAGAGTTGACATTTTTTGCAAAATGCCAGAAAGAACGTGAAGAAGAGGAACCAGAAAGATTATTGCATTTTTTACGGAGAAAGGAGTTTTTAGTGTTACGAAGGATAGATTTTGCACGATTCCGGG
>SEYY01006324.1:10000-12500 GCA_009176605.1 Armadillidium nasatum | reverse complement strand
CATAAACTAAACAGATTTCATGTTTTGATTCATATTTCATGTGCAATAAAATATTTACTTTTGTATTTGAATATAGAATGCTTGAAACAAAATTTGATCTCATAGGGAAATTCGTCACCCCAGAAGCTCCGCTCCTTTTCAGTTAAAAATGAAAACAAAAATGTTAAAAATATATATTTGTATTCTTATTTTGTACATTATTGCTATTTTTTTTTTTTTTTTTTTTTTTTTTAGCCTAATAAAAGTTTTTTATTTGATTTGATTTGGTTATTATTATTATTATTATTATTATTATTATTATTATTATTATTATTATTATTATTATTATTATTATTATTATTATTATTGTTGTTGTTATTATTATTATTACTAAAGTTCAGTGTAAATAAATATTTTTATCAGTTTCAATTCAGGATTTAAATTAGAATAAAATAATTAACTTGAGTTTATAGGTATTCCCATTACAGTCAGAAATAAATCCAGAGCGTCACAATTCAATGAACATAAAAAGTAACGATTGCCAACTCTTGTCAAAGGTTGCCAGATAACTCATGAGAAACTGACAAGCGAAACTAATTCAGTAATTGAAAAAAAAGAAACCCAAAATAAGAATGTGGGGAATATATATATGGTACTTTTTAATTATGGGATTGAAACGTTAGCAGCTAATCTTGATTCCTTGTTCATAACTGATAAGGAAATAATTTACCTTTTCCTAACATTATTGTTGAAATGAAAGAAATAATTAAATTATTTCAAACAATAAAATAAATGAAGTCAACAAATTTTAGTACCATAATTAGTATTAGAATTCAAAAAGGAAATAATATATATATATATATAATATATATATATATATATATATATATATAATATATATATATATATATATATATATATATATATATATATATATATATGCAAAGGAAAATATGGTCGTTTTCAATGCCTCAAAAACTCAGTTCCTCCATCTAATTACTAGACACAACCTTCCATACAACCATGGTACCTTCTTTGAAAACAAAGAATTCAAATTTTCATCTGCCAATAATTTCTCGGTGTTTCTTTTTCTCTTGATCTTTCTATGAAAGATCACATTACTTTTATTTCTAAACAAGCTTTTAAGAGGCTGAGTGCCTTGAGGAGCCTTTGTAATTTCTTCTCGCCAACGCAGTTGCTTGCTCTTTATAGGAGTGTTATTCCCCCTTGCATGGAGCATGCCTTACGCATATGGAGTGGTTTTACCCATACAGTTTTCCTTGAAAAAGTGGAATTTAGGGATTTTCGTCTTATCAACTCTTCAGCATTCACTTATACTCATCAGTCTCTTTCTGCCCATCGAATTGTTGCATCACTCTTTTTATACTATCATTACAATGGACACTGATCTTCTGAGCTCTCTTGTCGCCTACCTCCTCCATTGAAAAGGGCTCGTGCTACACGCCTTTCTACACAGTCTCATCCTTTCTCTGTCGGACTCTTTGACCCCAAGCTTAATCGATATGCTCAGTCTTTCATCTACTCTACTGGTAAAGTCTGGAACACACTCCCTTTTTTCTGTTTTCTCAACTTCCTTTAACTTGATCACCTTCAAACTCCGTGTTTCGCGACATGTAGGCCTAACATGACCAGATTTTCGGTATTTTCCCAACTCTGGTGGAAATTTATAGGCCTCTGGCCTTTTTCTAGAAGAGGTGATATATATATATATATATATATATATATATATATTATATATATATATATATATATATATATATATATATATATATATATATATAATATATATATATATATATATATATATATATATATATATATATATATATATATATATATATATATATATATATATATATATATATATATATATATATATATATATATTATATATTTTTTATTTCACCTCTGGTGGTGGGCAAAGGCCAGAAATCAGCCAATGTTCCACCAGAGTTAGGGGGAAAGTCGGGAACATGGTCAAATTAAAGGCCGGCATGACCTGATACGCGGCGTTTAAAGGTGCTTAAGTCATAGGAAGTTGGGAAAATAGATGAAGGAAGTGTGTTCCAGACTTTACCAGTAGAGTACATGTAAGATTGAGCATAGGGGTTAAGTCTGAGGTCACAGAGTTAGACAGAGAATGGGTGAGACTGTGTAGAAATATATATATATATATATACATATATAATATATATATATATATATATATATATATATATATATATATATATATATATATATATATATATATATATATATATATATATATTTGTTTGTGTTAAATTACAATTTGAAATAGTACAAAAAATCAGGATTTAATATTTCTTCCATTCTGTAGAGTTCTTTCTTTCTTGGTTATTTAATTTAAATCCTGATTTTTTGTACTTCTTAGAACTTTAAATCGTGGTTTCACTCAAACTTTGTTTTTTGACTTGTTCAATTTTGCCAGTACAACCACGATATATATATATATATATATATATATATATATATATATATA
>SEYY01006323.1:0-19628 GCA_009176605.1 Armadillidium nasatum | reverse complement strand
CTCAATTTCTTTAAAGCCCGCGTCTGCGCTCACCTAAGAAATTTTGCGTTAGGTGGGTTCTGTAAGAGTGGTTTTCTTTTTTTTGGTTTTATGCTCTTTACTTTATTTTCATTCTTAACACCCTCTCTTTAAAAGGGCTTTGCCCGTGAGTGGTGGTGAAGTGTAAAAAAAAAAAGAAAAATATATATATAATAATATATATATATATATATATATATATATATATATATATATATATATATATATATATATATAATATATATATATATATATCCGATCCCAGAAAGGCTCTAGGGGCCTGATATCGGGTCCAGCACGCGTATCCATCTAGATCTGTTGCAAATAATTCAATCTTCCACCATCTGTTCCACCATAGTCAGTTGATGTCGACTCAGTGAATCCCCAACTGACTTCATCCTTCTCTCCTTTGTCTCCCTCTCGGTCTTATTTCTTTTGGAGTCCACTCTCACCTCCATCTAGCATCTCTCCCCTCTGCCATCCTCCACACGTGTCCAAACCATTTCAGTCTTGCTGTATCTATCTTTTGAATTATTGGTCCAGACCTTACTTTCTCTAATTCTTTCGTTTCTTATCCTCTCCTTCCTGGTTTTTCCTACCATCAACAGTAGCACCCTCATATCTGCTGTTAGAATTCTGCTTTCTTCTCTTGTTATCGTACTTCAAGTCTCAACTATATAACAAAACAGTGGTCAGAGTACTTTCAAAAATTGCTTTCTTTACTCCTACATCCATTTTTTTGTCGACTAAGATTGGGTACAGCGCTCTCAACACTCTTCCGTATTTCTCCATCCTGTTGGTGATTTCCAACATATTACCTCATTCCCTTGTGAATACTTTCCTCTCCCCAAATACTCACATCTCTCTACCACCCTCACCTCCTCGCCATGCACCTTCAGCAATAGCTCCTCTCCCTTTTCCTCCCTTCTAACTATTAACAGTTCTGGCTTTTCCACATACACGCTCAATCCCGCCACTTTTAGCTTTTCAGCAAAACTTCTTATCACCTCTCTTAACTTCTCTCTATCTTGACGCCATATATATATATATATATATATATATATATATATATATATATATATATATATTATATATATATATATATATTATATATATATATATTTATATATATATATATTATACCTCCTTTGGTAGTAAAGAGCAGAGACCTACTAATTTCCACCAGAGTTAGGACAATACCTGAACGTAACCGTTAAACCCAGACATGAACCGATACACGGCGCTTGAAAGTGTGCAAGTGAAAAGAAATTGGGAAAACAGATAAAAGGAGTCTTTTCCAGACTTTATCAGTAGAGTACATATAAGATTAGGCATAACGGTTAAGTCTAGGGTCAGGCAGTTGGGCAGAGAAAGGACAAGACTGTGTAGAAAGGCGTGTTAGATAAGCGCTTCTTAATGGGGGAGAAAAACAACGGGAGAATTCAGAAGAGCAGGGTCCATTCTACTAGCGATAGTATATAGTGAGTTACGCAACAGTTCTACGGGCAGAAAGAGACTGGAGAGAATTAGTGTGAAAGAAAGAGTGGTTAAGACGAAAAGCCAGACTCCACCTCCACCTCCGTGAGTGGAACTACCCCAGATGTGTGAGGCGTACCCCATAAAGGAGAGAACATTACCGCTAAAGAGAAAGCAACTGGATTGTTGTAAAAAATCACGAAGGCGCAACAGAACACCCAACCTCTTATAAGCTTGCTTAGAAAGAGATATAATGTGATCCTTCCAAAAAAGATCACTAGAGAAAATTAAGAACAGATGAAGGCTTGAGTTGTGTGTTTTCGAAGATGTTACAGTTTTGTGAAAGAGTGTGTCGAGTAGACATATGGAAGAACTAAGTTTTTGATGCAATGAAAAAAAAAACGTTTTCTCTTCCTCAATTTGAAATACGAGAAAAATCAGAGGTCAGATGTTCCAAGTCCACCATTATAGCGTCAATTTACTGTTCCTGGGAGGAGCGCCTTTCAAACTGAAAAGAGTAATGAAGGGTGGAGTCATCAGCATAAGATAGGATAGGTAATGAAATAATAGAGAGAAGATTTTTTAATGAAAAGTGTAAAAAGTGTTGGGAACAGGACAGAATAATGAGGAACACCACTATTAACAGATTTAAGATACGAACGGTGGCCGTCTACAAGAACAGCTATAGAACAACTGGAAAGAAAATCAGAGAGGAGGATAAATTCAGAAAGAAGGAAGTTTTGAAATCAAAGTTTTGTACCAGTCCCTATCGAAGGTTTTCGAAATGTCCAGCGCGATAGTAAAAGATTCACCGAAACGCAGTAGAGCAGAAAATCAAGAGTCAGAGAGAAGGGAAAGAAGATCACCTGTAGAGCGTTTCTTATGGAAGTCAAACTGGCGATCAGTGATAAGATTTGAAGAATTGAGATGTTTCCAATTAAAAGTCGATAATTTAAAAAAGAACGGAGGTTAAAGAAATGGGACGGTAGTTGGAGGGCTGAGAGGGATCCCCCTTCTTCAGCACAGGTTGAATGAGAGCGCACTTACAGCAAGAAGGGAAGGTCGAAGTGAAGAGACAGAGGCGAAATAGTTTACCAAGCAGTGTGCAGGCTCAGAAGCACAAATTTTGAGAACCACAGGAGGAATACCATCAGGACCATACAATTTTTTAGTGTTAAGCTCTGAGAGAGCAAAAATTACATCTTTAGAAGAAATTACAATGTCAGGTATAAGTGAGTTGGAGGATGTTGAAGAAGGAGGAATAACTCCGGAATCGTCTAAGGTACAGTTAGAGGCAAACGTTTAAGCGAACAGTTCAGCTTTAGTAGAAGGTAAATTGGAAATTATGCCATCAGAGGGAACTTCAAAAGGGAAAGAGGAAGAAGCAAAGTTTGAGTTAACATTTTTTGCAAAATGCCAGAAAGGGCGAGAGGAAGAGGATCCAGAAATATTATTGCATTTACGGCGGAGAAAAGAGTTTTGGTATCTCGAAGATTATATTTTGCACTATTCCGAGATGAAATACAAGTTGAATGAGTTTCAGGAGTTTGAAGACGACGGTATTCTCTGAAGGCAGCATCACTGCTTCGAATTGCGCGAGAACAAGTAGACTTAGACCAAGGTTTGTTATGTTTAGTAGAAGGAAAAGAATATGGAATGTATGCCTCTATACAAGAGAGAATCACCTCGGTTATGAGCCCTGCACACTCAGAGCGACCCCTCCCACGAAAGCAGTAATCATTCCATGGGAAATCAGTGACGTACAACCGCAAGTCAGACCAGTTAGCATCACTGAAGTGCCAGAAATGTCTCCTTACCGAACCGTGGATCGTTATTGAGGAAGACGAAGTTACAGAACAAGGTACGAAGATAAAAAGGTGATCGGATGAACCCAGAGGAGGAAAGAGTTTAACAGCATAAGGAGAATGATAAGAGGTGAGGAAAGATCAAGAATATTTCGTTCATCACCAAAACAGTCAGGGATATAGATAGGGAGTAGCACGAACTGCTCAAGGTTATTTTAGATAGAAAAGTCAAAAGCGAGTTTACCAGCTGGATCATGAGAACTAGATGAAAGCCATTGGCGGTGGTGAACATTGAAATCACTTAAAATGATGATTTCGGAGAAAGGAGAAGAAGAAAGAATGTGCTCTATTTTGGAGTTTAAATATTCGAAGAATTTTTTATAGTTAGTAGAATTAGGAGATAAATAAACAGAACAAATAAATGTAGTAGTAGAATTGCAAGAGAGCTTAAGCTATAAAGTAGAGAATTCAGTGGACTCCATATTAAAGACACGAGAGCAAATAACATTGTTTTCGAACATTTACGCAACATCTGCTTTTGACCGAAAATTGAGGACAGAAACAGTAGGGGGTAACATAATAAGGTTTGCTGTCAGCACACTCAAGCATCTGAGTTTCAGTTAAGAACAAGAGTTTAATGAGGTTTAGAAGAAGAAAGATGGTGTTCCACATAGGGGGAATTAGAAAATAGATCGCGAATGTTACAGAAATTAATGAAAAAAGAACACCGTGCACCTGGGCAAGCCGAACGATGGGTCCTGGCGGCACCATCCCCATCATCAGAGGCCGCTAACTCCCAAGTGATGATGGGGTGAGGAGTGGATGAGGGGTATTCTTTGAATGCCACCCCTCGAAGCATCTTCGAGGCTGCTTTGAGTTTCACTTTTTTTTTTTTTTTTTTTTGTTTTATAAGGTAAGAAGCTTGTAAATTTGAGGGAATATGTGAAGAAATGGGGAGGAGAGGTAGTTGGAGCATAGACACTCCAATATGAGCTGAGGGTACACTAGAAGGTGAAACGCGAAAAGGAATGAACCAAAGGGTAATGGAGTGAAACGGAATGGTATAGCCCATCCTATCACTCCTCGGGTCATGTATGCCCAGTTGGGGGTACTTGTATCGCTTTGGAAGATGCTACGTTTTCCCCTATATATATATATATATATATATATATATATATATATATATATATATATATATATATATATATATATATATATATATATATATATATATATATATATATATATATATATATATAGGTAGTAACACTAGCACTATCATGGATGGACCGGTTTTCTAGCACTCCTATGGTTTGAAAAGCGCAATTTTGCGTTTTTTAGACAGCTCTTCAGAGGTTTTTGCCCCTCCTTTGGGGGGGCTTTTTGGACCCTCTTTTGGGGGTCTTGCCCCCTCTTTGGGGGGCTTTGGCCCTCTTTGATGGGTTTTGGTCCCTCTTTGAGTCCATAATTCAAACAAGCAAAGTTCAAAATTCATTTATTTTCAACATCATAGATCACTAAACATCAAATTCACACACATCATCCACAAAAACTCGCTTTTCAACAACATTATATACCACAAAAAAAAACACCATAATCAAGCCACAAAGCACAATTTTCACATAGCTTCACTTCCCACAAGTCACAAGTACAAGTCACTAAATAACATTTCAGGGGTACCAATCACAAATCACTAAGCTCAGGCACATAATTCTCGGCATCATTACATAGATCCAGTAAGATATTTCACATTATCACCAATCTTCAAACACACAAGCACACAAAATTCACATAATTCACCAGCTCATTTCACATAAAAAGTATCATATCCAAGCACTCCAGCCACAAAAAACATTTATTTCATCAACACAAAACATAAAAAATACCAAACTCGAGTAAACAAACTCCAAATTTCATTTAATTTCTCCATTACATATCACAAAGCAACAAACTCAAGCCCACAAAAACACTCATCTTCAGGCCACAGAAACATAAATAAATGCCACAGAAACATCATTCTCAATCACATAGACCACAAATTCACTCAATTTCATTTAAAGCAGGCCACAGAAACATCATTCTCAGACGCACAGACTACAAAAATCAGTTATTTTCACTAACACAATTCACAAAACGCCATCCTTAGTATCACAAAAAAACATAAACACACATACGTAAGCATCCACCTGCACAAAAACATTTATTTTTCATCAATGCAAGACACAAAAAAAACAAACTCAACTAAACAAAGCCCAAGGTTCCAATTATTTTCTCCATCACAGATCACAAAGCAATAAATTCAAATCCATAAAATCACTCAGCTTCACCAATACAGATCACAGAAACACCATTTTCAAGCGCATAGACAACAAATACACTCAATTTCCTTAAAACAATCCACAGAAGCACCATTTCTCAGGTACATAGACCACAAAATCACTCAGTTTCATTTACACAATCACAAACACCATCCTTAGTCACACAAAAACACATATACACACATACACAAGCATACACCTGCGCAAAAAAATTTTATTTTATGCAACACAAGTCACAAAAGCCAAACTCAACTAAACAAAGCCCAAGATTCAATTAATTTTTACCATCACAGATCACAAAGCAACAAACTCAAGTGCATAAAATCACTCAACTTCACTAAACCAGACCACACAAACAACCTTCTCAATCACACAGACATCAAAAATCACTCAACTTCACGAAAACAAGTTACACAAATGCCCTTCTCAAGCACACAGACATCAAAAATCACTCAACTTCACGAAAACAAGTTACACAAATGCCCTTCTCAAGCACGCAGACATCAAAAATCACACAATAAGGGTATAAGTGAGCTTTGTGTATTTGACTATGGTGACTTGTGCATTTTGATGCTGGAGATGGGTGTTTTTGTGATTATGTGCGAATGAGTTTGTTATTTTGGGCTTAAGGGAGTGGGTTTGTGTATGTATGGGTGTGTGTGTGCATGTGTGTGTGTGCGTGTATGTGTGTGTGTGTAGGTGCGTGCTCACCCTGATCTTAGTACTTTTTGTTACAAAATTAAAAGAAATATATTAAATAATTTTAAAAATAAAATAAATTTTTAAAAATATTTGTAATAAAATGGTGAAAAGCGTCAAATACTTTGACATGAAAACATGGAAAACACGGTGGACAGGTGCTGGGGCGATGCGCCCTCCTCCCCCCCTATTGATTTCAATGATATCAATGATCTCATACGTGCTTATGCTTTTTTTTTATTATTTTAATGTTTTTTTTTGTTGTTGTTTTTTTATTATTTTTTAAAATTTTTAATGTTTTTTTTTTATCTTCAATAAATAAAAAAAAGTTTTTTTAATTTTTTAAATGTTTTTTTTTTTATTTTAATGCTTTTTTTAATTTTTTAATGTTTTTTTTTATTTTAATGTTTATTTTTTTTTATTTTATATATATATTATTATATATATATATATATATATATTATATATATATATATTATATATATATATATATATATATATATATATATATATATATTATATATATTAATGATTTTTTATTTTTTTGTTTTTTTTATTTTAATGCTTTTTTAAATTTTTTTTTTTTATTTTAATATTTTTTTTATTTTATTTTAAATGATTTTTTTTATTTATTTTAATGATTTTTTATTTTTTTT
This sequence comes from Armadillidium nasatum, assembly GCA_009176605.1. NCBI lineage: Eukaryota > Metazoa > Arthropoda > Malacostraca > Isopoda > Armadillidiidae > Armadillidium > Armadillidium nasatum. The sequence goes on along the minus strand of SEYY01006323.1, from coordinate 12,656 downwards.
CGTTTTTTATTATTTTTTTTATTTTTAATGTTTTTTTTTTTTAATATTTTTAAAAATTTTTTTTTTTTTTAGTTACACCTAAATTACTTCGTTTACTTTTTATTTTCTTCGTTGTATATATAATAAACATGCTCGAAGAACCTTATCAAATTTTAAATGACAAAAGTAAACAGAGATAAGAAAATTATTATTGTAAAAAGATGAAATCGTTCCTTCCTTCCCATTGTCTCGGTAGCGTGATGGCTTAAGTACCTGCTCAGCGACCACAAAGTCGTAAGTTCGAACCTCGGATTTACTTATATAAAAATTGAATTTTTGTTCTGGAGTTTGAAAATGTATAACTTAAGAAAAAATGTGGATATATATTCTGTGATGACGTCATTCCTGTGACAAAGTAGCTTCGATTAATCGATCGATATATCGGACGATTAATCGGTCGATATATCGTTCGATATTTCGTTCGATATATCGAACATGAAAAATTGTAAAATCGTTTGTCCAGGTAAAAAGCCGCCTAAAATCCGTGCTATGCAAAAAAATTGTGGTGAAATTTGGTGAAAACTACCCAAAGAGGGCCAAAACCATCCCAAAGAGGGGCAAAACCCCCCAAAGAGGGTCCAAAAGCCCCCCAAAGGAGGGGCAAAAACCTCTGAAGAGCTGTCTGAAAAACGCAAAATTGCGCTTTTCAAACCACAGGAGAGCTAGAAAACCGGTCCATCCATGATAGTGCTAGTGTTACTACTTATATATATATATATATATATATATATATATATATATATATATATATATATATATATATATATATATATATATATATATATATATATATATAATAATAATAATAATCACCTTCCCCCAGGTAGGACTAAGTCCTGTCAGTGGGATCTTTCGAGGAAGATCCCTGGGTTTCAAGGGCCCACGGCTGATACCGCTGGCTGGGCCAGGCCTATCGCGGATGCCGGAGATTATTCCCATCAGTGGCAAGAGCACTCCACTGGTGTACTCGTTTAACGACTGAGTCATTCGGAGCTATGCGCAAGGAGAAATCACTCACATTTCCCGCTCCGGCCAGGCCTCGAACCCTGGACCTCTCGATTGCTATCACGAGTGTCGAGAGGTCCGGATATATATATATATATATATATATATATATATTATATATATATATATATATATATATATATATATATATATATATATATATATATATATATATATATATATATATATTATATATATATATATATATATACCTTGGTTACTGTCTTAATATGTTACTTATGGATTAAATTAAGGATTAAAATAAAAATAAACTATTTAAGGAAACAAACCAAATGGTATGAAGTAAATGGCGTAAAAATAAATTGAAAAGCAGTTTTCAGCATTTGAAAAAAAAAAAAACTTTTAGTGGAAAGCAACATACCAATATTCTGGAAACAAAATTATCGGTAAACGACGTTTCAAAATTTTACGTAATATTAATCCAAAATTACATAATTAAGTAATTAAATAAATGAACAATTAAGAATAACTAGTTGATCGATGCTTTACAAAGAGTTAACTGCCCTAATTTGACCAAAGTCCGGATCTGTAGTTACAGACATATAGAATAAAAACCAAAAAATGTAATTAAGGGTTAATTAGTAATTAATTAATTGAAAATTTGAAAAATCAACATAAACAATATTTCGTGGTATTCGGAACTTTACAGTCAAAGAAACTGAACATTCAAAAAAATGTAAGCCAAAGGGATTAAGTTACTTAAATAATCTGGTATCGTTATCGGTATCGTTCATTTTTAACCGATACTGATACCGATACTCACGGATACTGATACTTCACTCTACCTCTAATATATATATATATATATATATATATATATATATATATATATATATATATATATATAATATATATATATATATATATATATATATATATATATATATATATATATATATAATAGGCGCAATAAAGGTTTGTCTTGGAGCAACTGACATATTACATATCTCGAATTTCAAATTGGGACAGAGAAAACATGGTCGTTTTCAATGCCTCAAAATCTCAATTACTCCATCTTTCTACTCGACACATCCTTCTACACAACTTATAACATTTTCTTCGAAAACACTCGACACAACCTTCTACACAACTATGACATTTTATTCGAAAACACTCGACTCAACCCTTCATCTGACCTCAATACTCTTGGTGTTCCTTTTTCTCGTGATCTTTCCTGTAAGGATCACATTACTTCTCTTTCTAAACAAGTTTTTAAGAGGTTGGGTGTACTGAGGCGTCTTGTTGATTTTTTTACGCTACCCCAGTTGCTTGCTCCTTATAGAGGTGTTGTTCGCCCCTGTATGGAGAACGCTTTGCACATCTGGGGTGGTTCCACACATAAAGCTCTTCTCGAAAATGTAGAGTCTAGAGTTTTTCGTCTTGTAAACTCTTTTGCTCTAAATAACTCTCCAATCTCTTTCTATCCGTCGTATTGTTAGTTCACTCTCTCTCTCTCTGTACTATGGCTATTACTACGGACACTACTCCTCTGAACTCTCACGTCGCATGCCTCTTCCATTATGAAGGGCTAGTAAGACTCAACTTTCTACACAATCTCATCCTTTCAGTGTTCGACTCTCCGACTGGAACTAGAAAATCTGGAACACACTCCCTTTATGTTTTTCCAACTTCCTTTTAATTGTACATTTTTAAACGCCATGTACCAGTTCATAATCAGCCAACGTTGACCAGATTTTCGATTTCTCCCCAACTCTGTTGAAAATTGGAAGGCCTCTGGTCTTTGCCCACCAGAGGATATATATATATATATATATATATATATATATATATATATATATATATATATATATATATATATATATATATATATATATATATATTATATATATTATATATATATATATTCAAACACTCACTTAAATATTCTCAGATACACATATTATCATGCACACAAGTAGTATAAGGGATACTTTCGACAGATGCCAGATTTTTTCGAGGTAGCTAAATCTGGCAACCTGAGCTAACGAGATTTTGATTTGCAATGCAAATCACTTCGTTCAAATTGACCTCATGCTTTTTCCTGAGAAGATAAAGTGGCTGTCGAGGTAATATTTTTTCTTTTTGCTCTTTTTATCACTATAGGGTAATAAAAGACTCCTTTCTTCTTTGTTCTCTTATTTCTCTTTTTTTTCTTGTTATTGCTCCTCCTTCTTCACCTCCTAATCCTCCACCAGATTCTTCTCTTTGTTGCAGTCTATAGGAAAACTTTATCGGTTTTAAAGCCTAACGGATTTAAGCGTAACCGGCATTGGGAAAAGGGGAGATGGGTTTAACAACTCCTAAATCTTTTGTTGTTTGCTAACCGCAATGATTAACCATCATGAACGTTTGTGTTCTTTTTTCACTTTCTCCAACTCCGACTCTGAATCCATTAAAATAAACCTTAAAAACAGATTCCCAGGGAAAAATTACTCCGAAAAAATCGAAAACCCTATTAAAATACTCCAAAAACAACATATATATATCTTGCAATAATGCAAGCATAGGTCTTGCAAGTTTAATTGCAACTTGACTACTGAACCTTTTAAATAACTCAGGTAGCTTTTTGACCTTGCAATATACCTTAAATAGCCTCCTTCTCTTTCCTCAACTCATTGCAAAAAAATTGCAACATTTACAATCGCTTGCAATCGCCGATAGTGGGTTCCTTACTATATATATATATATATATATATATATATATATATATATATATATATATATATATATATATATATATATATATATATATATATATATATATATATATATATATATATATATATATATATATATATATTATATATATCCTTGTTCAAAGTAATTGAAACAAAGCATGTTTGAGATATCACTCGTAATCCTGTACTCAAAATAAAACGAAAACTCAGTTTAATCTTTTTTTATGTTGCCATCAGATTTTAGAATCCTGTCCGACCCCCCTAGTACACATTGGCTGACGCAATCATTACGTCAGCAGCTACAGTATTTCATCAAATTTTAGAAACTGAGCAGATGTGATTCAACCGCTTTTCGAGAATAATGTCACACCTAAATTGTTGTCGGAAGAAAAAAACAACTCCTAGAGATGATGCTTACTAGCGACAAAATAAAAAAGATTCCCGTAAGACGAGTGACGTATTAAATACCGATTTGAAAAGAATCGAAATCAGTTCCTCTATAGTTCGCAAGCGCCTTATTGCGGTCGGACGAAAAGCCAGAAGACCTGTCAAGAAACAGATTTTAACCACAAACCGTGTTCAAATGCTCCTTAAAAATAGAGGTCATATTTATTAGTAATGTACAGTCGTCAACAGAAGTTCGTTCCTATTAGGCTGGAAATAAATATTTATATAAAATGGAGATCATTTCATAAGCTCTATTTTGAATAAAAAGAAAATAAAAACATTCAGCGGGGCTTAATTGAACTGTGATTGGCTGAACCTGAAATGATCTCCACTTTATATAAATATTTATTTCCAGCTTAATAGGAACGAACTTCTGTTGACGACTGTACGTATATGTGAGTTTTGTACAATAAACTAATAAATTCATTGTTTGTTTCGATTAATTTGCCAATATATATTATATATATATATATATATATATATATATATATATATATATATATATTATATATATATATATATATATATATATATATTATATATATAATTTTATATAATTATATATATATATATATATATATATATATATTAATATATATATATATATATATATATAATATATATATATATATATATATATATATATATATATTATATATATATATATATATATATATATATATATATATATATATATATTATAAAATTCAAACGTACATGATGGTTCTGAATATGTTACGGGTTTTAAAAGCATACTGCCATATTACACCAAATTTATATAATATTTCCAATTTTTTACACTATTCTTACTCAATCGCTAAATTTATCTTCCTTCAAAATTGGAGAAATTTATCTCACAAAAACAGACGCTGCCAAATGTACGATCTTTTAACATATTAAAAAAAAAATTTTTTTTTTTTTTATTATTTAATTATTATAAGATTTTTTTTCTATTTCCCAATTTTCCTTACTTAAAATTCTGCAAGGATTCCAAAAATGTTATAGGTTTTGTAATATTTAAGTATGTAGAAGTGCAGTCTGGCCATAATATTATATATATATATATATATATATATATATATATATATATATATATATATATATATATATATATATATATATATATATATAATATATATATATATATAATAGAACAAGAAAAAAAACATATATAAATCTTGTAATTTTTCTTCCACAAGAAAAAAATATAACCCCTCGACATGGTACTTTAAACAGCTGTTTTAGTCTGTTTAAATTCTTTACGATCTGTACTTAAAAGGACAGAAGGACAAACTAGCAACTTAATAAAAACTGTTATTGCAATTTGGCATTATTTTTTTCGTAAGTTGCCACATCTGTCTTATTATTTAAAAACTGAAAAGTTGGCCTAATTTAGGACTGAGATTTTACAGCCCATATTTTATATAATTGCAATGTATGAAAAAAAAATGTCGTACCCAAAAATTTGCAGTTGCAAAATGCATTTAATTTATTTTCTTTATTGATTTATACATTTTATGTATTGAGTTGTTAAAAAAATGAATTTAAATCACTTTTCTCTGACAAAAATTTCATATTTATATCAACATCCTACGCCTGGTATTTTTAATTTGGAGGGGCTGCAGCCCTGGAGCCCATATAGACGAGCCGCCACTGTATATATATATATATATATATATATATATATTATATATATATATATATATATAATATATATATATATATATATATATATATATATATATATATATATATATATATATATATATATACCTTTGTGCGAATTAATCGAAACAAACAATGAATTGATGTTTTTATTACTATCGATACATATACACACAATGTTTATTATTTATATATAATAATTTCGAGATTTGAACCAGCGACCTTTTGAACAACACTCCTAAGTGTATTACGCCAATTTAAGTCCAACACTTTACCACTGTATATATATATATATATATATATATATATATATATATTATATATATATATATATATATATATATATATATTATATATATATAATACGAAAAATTCTTATCTCAATTTTGAAAAGGACAATAAAATAATGTGGATTCAAATTTCGTAAATAATATGTGTTTGAAGCTCCTTTTCGATATTAAGGAATCTTATCTCCAATTGTTAAGCCAATGAAACTAATGTATGTTTGACATCAGTCAACCTTTTCAATTGAAGGAATCAAAAATACTTATACTAAGTATTAAAAAAAAAAAAAAAAAAAAAAAAACTAATGTGAAAATTAGCATTAATAAATTTTATATTCTGTTTGACAACCCTTTTTTCTACTTCATTTCCTGTCACAAAAACCGAAACAATGTCTGAGTTTTTGCTTGACTTTCAACCGGTCATTCATTTGATATTTCGTTTCCTGTTATTAAGTCGTAAACTGTTAAACGGCAAAAAAAAAAACTTTTTTGAGCTATTCTGAAAACAGTTTTAAATAACTATTGCAAGACAAGTACTACTACTTCTACTAATACCACTTGTGCAATTATTATTACTATTACAACTACTACTTTTACTACTGCAAACTAGTACAATTACTACTACTACTACTGCTACCAATAATAATGATAATAATAATAGTAATAATAATAATAATAATAATAATAATAATCATAATAATAATAATAATAATAATAATAATAATAATATATATATATAATATATATATATATATATATATATAATATATATATATAATATATATATATATATATATATATATATTACCTCGGGTTGGAACAATCCAGAAATCTGGTAAATTTTAAAGGCCGACATGTCCCGATACACGGCGTTTAAAGGTGTGTAAGTCATAGGAAGTTGGGAAAATAGATGAAGGGAGTGTTTTCCAGAATTTACCAGTAGAGTAAAAGTAAGATTGAGCATAGCGGTAAAGCCTGGGGGAGATTTGGACAGAGAAAGGACGAGACTTTGTATAAAGGCGTGTCACACTAGTCCTTCTCAATGGAGGAGGCATGCAAAGAGAGAGTTCAGAAGAGCAGTGTTCATTGTAATAGCGATAGTATATATAGAGAGAGACGCAACAGTTCCACGAGCTGAAAGAGATTTTAGAGAATTAGTGAGAGCAGAAGAGTTGATAAGACGAAAAGTCCAAGACTCCACCTTCTCAAGGATAGCTGTATGAGTGAAACCACCCCAGATGTGTGACGCATTCTGCATACAAGGGCGAACAACACCCCTATACAAAGCAAGCAACTGGGGTGGAGTTTAAGAAATATTGAAGGCGCCTCAGAACACCTAACCTCTTAGAAGTTTGTTTAGAGAGAAAAATAATGTGATCTTTCCAAGAATAACCATGAGAAAAAGAAACACCGATAATATTAAGGAGAGATGAAGGCTTGAGTTGTGTGTTTTCAAAGAAGATATCATAGTTGTGTGGAAGATTGTGTCGAGTAGAAAGATGGAGAAATTGAGTTTTTGAGGAATTGAAAATGACCATGTTTTCTCTATCTCAATTTGAAATACGATAAAGATCAGAGGTAAGTTGTTCCAAGGCTACCCTCCTTGAATCTATTATTGCTTTCAAATTGAAAGGAATAATGGAGTGTTCAGTCATCGGCATAGGAGATGAAGTAACAGATAATAGGTTATTAATGAAAAACAGAAAAAGTGTTGGGGATAGGACAGAAACTTGAGGAACACCACTATTAATAGATTTAAAGGATGAACGGTGTCCTTCTACAACAGCTGCTATTGAACGACCAGAAAGGAAATCAGAAGAAGGGCCACAGAGAGAAGGATAGATAAAGAAAGAGGGAAGTCTGGAAATCAAAGCTTTGTGCCAGACTCTATCGAAAGCTTTCGATTTGTCCTGCGCGATGGCAAAAGATTCACCAAAATGCCAAAGAGCGGAAGACCAAGAGTCAGAGAGAAGGGAAAGAAGATCACCAGTGAAGCGCTTCTTACGAAAGCCATATTAGCGATTTGAGATAAGATTAGAAGAATTGAGATGTTTTCAAAACTTCTTTTTAAGTATAGATTCGAAAACTTTTGAAAGAACGGAGGTTAAAGAAATAGGATGATAGTTAGAGGATTGAGAGGGTCACCCTTCTTCGGCACAGGCTGAATGAGTGCACTTTTCCAACAAGAAGGGAAGGTTGAAGTATAAAGACAGAGACAAAATAGTTTATCAAGGCAGGGTGCGAGCTCGGAAGCGCAAGTTTTGAGAACCACAGGAGGAATACCATCAGGATCGTACGCCTTCTTAGTGTTAAGCTCAGAGATAGCAGAAATAACGTCTTTAGAAGAATTTACAATCTTAGGCATAAATGAGTTGCAGGGATTGAAGGAGTAGGAACAGCTCCGGAATCGTCTAAGGTTGAATTAGAGCAAAAGTTTGAGCGAAGAGTTCAGGTTTAGAGGAAGGCAAAACGGCAGTTGTTCCGTCAGAAGATACTAAAGAAGGGAAAGAGGAAGAAGCAAAGTTAGAGAGGAAGAGGAACCAGAAAGATTATTGCATTTGCGAAGGAGAAAAGAGATTTTGGTATCTCGAAGAATAGATTTTGCACTATTCCGAGATGAAATATAAGTTGCATGAGTTTCAGGAGTTTGAAGACGACGGTAGTCCCTGAATGCAGCATCCCTGCGACGGATAGCACGAGAACAAGCAGAGTTAAACCAAGGTTTGTTAGGTTTAGGGGAAGAGAAAGAATATGGAATGTACGCCTCCATGCCCGAGAGAATCACCTCAGTTATGCGCTCTGCACTCTCCAAAAGACCTCTAACACGAAAACAGTAATCATTCCATTGAAAATCAGAAAAGTACAGACGCAAGTCAGACCAGTTGGTGGCACCGAAATGCCAGAAACGTCTCCTCGCCGAAGGAGAGGGCCGTTCTTGCGAAAGACTTGAAGAGACAGGACAAGATACAGAGAATAGAAGGTGATCGGATGAACCAGAGGAGGAAAGAGTTTAGCAGTGTAAGGAGAAGGATAAGAAGTTAGGAAAAGATTAAGTATGTTGGGTTCATCACCAAGACGGTCAGTGATACGGGTAGAGAGATGCACCAACTGCTCAAGGTTGTTCTGGATATAAAATTGATAGGCGAGTTTACCAGCTGGATCATATAAACTAGATGAAAGCCATTGGCGGTGGTGAACATTGAAATCACCTAATATAATGATTTCAAAGAAAGGAGAAGAAGAAAGAATGTGTTTTATTTTGGAGTTAAGATAGTCAAAGAATTTTGGATAGTCTGTAGAGTTAAGAGATAAGTAGACAGAATAGATAAATTTAGTTGCAGAGTTGAAAGAAAGTTTAAGCCATAAAGTAGAGAATTCACAAGACTCCAAATTAGAAAAACGAGAGCAACCAGCATCGTTGAGCACCATTGCGCAACATCCGCCTTTGGCTGAAAATTGAGGATACAGACAGTAGGAGGAAACAGAGTAGTGCTTGCTGTCACCCCCTCCTTGAATAGGGCTTTGCCCGTGAGTGGTGGTGATGTGTAAAAAAAAAAAAAAAAAAAAAAAAAAAAAACTCAAAAACCTGAGTTTCGTATAAGAATAAGAGATACTATATATATACATATATATATATATATATATATAATATATATATATATATATATATATATATATTATATATATATATATATATATATATATTATATTATATTATATATATATATATATATATATATATATATAATTCGATGGATAAAAACTAAAAATTGTATTTCATGTCTATGTAAATAATTTAATAATTTTTTTATGCACATCTACATTTATTCATTATAAATAGTCAAATGAATTTCAGTCATGTTTATTAAAAATAGAATCGAAAAACCCAAGTAATGATCATGCAGTATCCAAACACAAACCTAAAATATACTGAATATATTTTACATTTTCATTCATAATTTGAAAATTTTAGTTCTTATAACTAAGAACTTTATTTTTTATAGGATATCCAGTCGGATAGAACGTATAACTGGATCATAACTGGATATCCGGCCCACCTAATAAATATATATATATATATATATATATATATATATATATATATATATATATATATATATATATATATATATATATATATATATATATATATATATGTATATAGGATGTAGCGCCATCCGAAGCGATGCAAGTACAATCCACTGGGCTTAACACACGGGGTGATAGGATAGGCTAGACCATTCCGTTTCACTCCGTTGCCCTTTGGTTCGTTCCTTTTCGCGTTTCATCTTCTCAGAGGGTCTCTAGTGTACCCTTGACTCACTCTTGGAGTGCTTATGCTCCAACAACTTTCCTACTTCTTCACATGTGTCCTACAAATTTACAAACGCTTACACTTACATTACCTATTAAATTAATCAAAATGGCGAAACATAAATCTGCCTCGGAGAATCCAAGAGGGGCGGATTCCAAACATAGCCCCTCATCTACTCCTTCCCCCATCACCACTTAGGAGTTGGTGGCCTACGGTGATGGGGTTGGCGCCACCAAGACCTCTATGCCGACTTGCCCTGGTGCACAGTCTTCGTTTTTCATTAATTTCTGCAACATTCGCGGTCTTTTTTCTAATCTCCACTTTGTCGAACACCACCTCTCTTCTTCTAGACCTCATCTCTTGTTCTTAACTGAAACTCAGATGTCTGAGTGCTCTGACAGCAAACCCTACTCTGTTTCCTCCTACTGTCTCTATCCTCAATTTTCAGCCAAAGGCGGATATGTGCGCAATGGTGTTGTCTGTTCTCGTGTCTCTAATTTGGAGTCTTCTGAATTCTCTACTTTATGGCTTAAACTTTCTTGCAACTCTACAACTAAATTCATTTGTTCTGTCTACTTATCTCCTAACTCTACAGACTATCCAAAATTCTTCGACTATCTTAACTCCAAAATAGAGCACATTCTTTCTTCTTCTCCTTTCTCCGAAATCATCATTTTAGGTGATTTAAATGTTCACCACCGCCAATGGCTTTTATCTAGTTCTCAAGATCCAGCTGGTGAACTTGCCTTCCAATTTTCTATCTAGAACCACTTTGAGCAGTTGGTGCAACTCCCTACCCGTATCCCTGACCGTCTTGGTGATGAACCCAACACTCTAGACCTTTTTCAAACTTCTAATCCTTCTCCTTATACTGTTAAACTCCTTCCTCCTCTGGGTTCATCCTATCATCTTCTTATCTCCGTATCTTGTCCTGTCTCTTCAAGTCTTCCGCAAGAATGGCCCCCGCCTTCGGCGAGGAGACGTTTCTGGCATTTCAGTGCCACTAACTGGTCTGACTTGCGGTCGTACTTTTCTGATTTTCCATGGAATGATTACTGTTTCCGTGGTAGGGGTGCAGTGCGCATAACTGAGATTATTCTCTCGGGCATGGAAGCGTACATTCCATATTCTTTCCCTTCCACAAAACCTAATAAACCTTGGTTTGACTGTGCTTGTTCTCGTGCTATCCGCCGCAGGGATACTGCCTTCAGGGACTACCGTCGTCTTCAAACTCCAGAAAGTCACGCAACTTATATTTCATCCCGGAATCGTGCAAAATCTATTCTTCGAGATACCAAAATCTCTTTTCTCCGTCGCAAATGCAATAATCTTTCTGGTTCCTCTTCCTCTCGCCCTTTCTGACATTTTGCAAAAAATGTCAACTCTAACTTTGCTTCTTCCTCTTTCCTTCCTCTAGTATCTTCTGACGGTTCAACTGCCGTTTTGCCTTCCTCTAAAGCTGAACTCTTTGCTCGAACGTTTGCCTTAATTCAACCTTAGACGATTCCGAGCTGTTCCCACTCCTTCAACCCCCTCCAACTCATTTATGCCTAAAATTTTAATTTCTTCTAAAGATGTCACTTCTGCTCTCTCTGAGCTGAACATTAAGAAAGTGTACGGTCCTGATGGAATCCCTCCTGTGGTTCTCAAAACTTGCGCTTCCGAGCTTGCACCCTGCCTTGGTAAGCTATTTCGTCAATGTCTTTCTACTTCAACCTTCCCTACTTGCTGGACGTGCGCTCATTAGCCTGTCCGAAGAAGGGACCCTCTCACCCTCCAACTACCGTCCTATTTCTTTGACCTCCGTTCTCTAAAGTTTTCGAATCTATCCTTAACAGGAATTTGGAAGCATCTCAATTCTTCTAATCTTATCTCTGATCGCCAGTATGGCTTTCGTGAGAAACGCTCTACTGGTGTCTTCTTTCCCTTCTCTCTGACTCTTGGTCCTTCGCTCTTCGGATTTCGGTGAATCTTTTGCTGTGGCGCTAGACATATCGAAGGCTTTCGATAGAGTCTGGCACAAAGCTTTGATTTCCAAACTTCCTCTTTCTAATACTCTGTGATTTCTAATTTCCTTCCGGTCTTTATAGCACTGTTGTGATGGCCACCGTTCATCCTAAAAATAAATAGTGGTGTTCCTTTCTGTCCTATCCCCAACACTTTTTCTGCTTTTCATCAATGACCTTCTCTCTATTACTTCAT
>SEYY01006322.1:0-17730 GCA_009176605.1 Armadillidium nasatum | reverse complement strand
GAACAATAAATAATATTATCCTCCTAATAATATAACATAAGGAGTACTTTGGCAGTGCATAGGTTATTACCTACTGCAGGTGAAAGTTACGGGTGAAACCACATGACATACATTATATAATATATATATATATATATATATATATATATATATATATATATATATATATATATATATATATATATATATATATATATATATATATATATATATATATATATTCTCCACCCTGACCAGGGTTCGAGGCCCATTTCCTCTAATGGGAAATAAACTTGGCATCCGTGATTGACCTGGCCCTGCCAGAGAAATACGCCGTGGGCCTGTGAAATCCAAGGATCTTCCTCGAAAGTTTTCACTGACAGGATTAAGTCCTCCCTGGGAGATGAAGTTTAAGTGTATATATATATATATATATATATATATATATATATATATATATATATATATATATATATATATATATATATATATATATATATATATATATATATATATATATATATATATGAACCGACCGGGGCCCCGGACCCGGCCAAAAATCAGAGAAAACCGGGGTTGCCGGCCAGGGTTAAAATGGCAAATTATACTTAAATTCTATTTTTTTTTTTAATTTTCAGCCGATTCTGCTGAAACTTTCAGTTATATAGATTTTTTACCGGTAAGAAAAGTCCATTTCTAGCATTTTTCCGAGTCTATTACGGTTAAAAAAATTTTTTTTTTTTTTTTTTTTTTTTTTGCTGAAATTTTACCCTTTTTTAATTGAATGGCGGTGCCAAACCACTTTTTAGAATGAGCTGAAAATTGGACTATTTATTCAAAATTAAATGGGATACAAAATTCTCTAATAGACTTTTGTTCCCAGAGTTATAGGAAAAATGTTATAAGCCAAAAACTGACAAACTATAGAAAAAAAATTTTTTTTGAACTAAAAAACTCCACCTTTTCAGACAAAATTTTTTTAAAAAAAATACAGCTATGACATTTTCTATTTTTGGTGTATAGAGGAGGGGTGGGGCTACAAATTCCTCTATGTACTTTATTCGATGACATTCGTTGGTTTTGAGATATAGCCTTCAAAAAGGTCCATTTTTGGCCAAATTCAAAAATTCCCAAAGTTTGAGAGGCTATATCTCGCTTCAAACAAAGAGCATTTAAATATGCACTAAATAAATATTGTTGCCCTGCCCTCTTCTACACAATATTCACAAATAAAAAAAATGGTAGGTATCGTTTTTTTATAAATAATTTTTTCCTCCAGAAGGGTACGATTTTTGCCAAATTTTTTTTCAAGTGCTTATATAACTTTTTTCTAGATGTGATATCAAAAACCTATTCCCACCAATGCAAGAAATTGGGGCAAAGGTATTCAGCTAAATTTTCAGCTCATGTGGACCAGTGGTTTGATCCAGTTATTCATTTTTTTCAACTTTGGGTCCAAATAAGTTTCAAACCGTTATAGACTCAAAAAAATGCTCGAAATCAACTCAGAACTTCGTGAAAAAATTCACATACTTTGAAAATTTCAGCTCAATCAGTCAAATAATAAAAAAAAAAATTTGAAACAAAATATAAGAAAATTAAGATTTTTTTTCTTTTCTGTTTCTTTTGACCGCTCCTTTTCTGCTAGTGAATGTTCATCTTTGTGTTTTGATTTTAGATACTCCAAAAAGATTTGGTTGAAATTTTTTTACTTGTAGCACCCGGAGGTTCTCTTCTAATTTTCTGACTACAGATGTTAACATTTAGCTATTTCGAGCCTATCCTGAAACATTGTAAAGTATTCAAATACTGCAGAAGCTGATTTTTTAGCCATATTGTCTGAAAGTATAAACAAAATAATAATTTTTAAATAATGCAGCTAAATGATACAAGTTTGATACATGGCAATAAAATAACAATGATATGTATAAATACAGGTTAAATTGATAATTTTATATCTTACATTTTTTCAAACTTTACCTTAGGGTCTTACTTAAGTAAACCTGTTGAATCACTATTATGAATTAGAATATTTTTTTTTTAATTTTTGTACTTTTTTTAAACTTCAACTATACAAAACTGTAATTTTTTGATTTTTTTTTTTGAGAAAATGCATATAATCATTAATTTAAGTGAATGTTGGCTATTCTACTCCTTCCTTACAATTAAAAAACCTTATATCTAATTTTCTTAACCTTAAATTTCAGTGCTTTTGACCTCTTTACAAATTTTAGGAAACCCCGGCCAAATTCCAACCCCGGTCGGTCCCTATATATATATATATATATATATATATATATATATATATATATATATATATATATATATATATATATATATATATATATATATATATATATATATATATATATATATATATATATATATATATAACTGATGGCATCTGCATCCACGGAGGATCCTCATCAAAATTACAATCCACATTCGCATCCACACTTCCAAAATTTCAACAATCGCATCCGCACTTGACGAAAATTCTATATCCGCAAATGAGAAAGTATGACATGCGATCTATGTAATATATATATATATATATATATATATATATATATATATATATATATATATATATATATATATATATATATATATATATATATATATATATATATATATATATATATATATATATATATATATATATATATATATATATATATATATATATATATATATATATATATATATATATATATATATATATATATATATATATATATATATATATATATATATATATATATATATATATATATATATATATATATATATATATATATATATTCCATACGGAGATGAAATTTATGAAAATACTTTTCTATTTTAATTTATTCACAAAGTTCCAAGTGGAAAAAAATTATTAACGAGCATCTCACTAATATCTTCAGACCCACTTTTCATTTACCTACTGTACTCAACCAAAAAATATTCTTAAAACTTCCGTATATAAGATCATTAACATCTCAACTTAATAGAAATATTCTTACTATAATTGAATCTACATTCCCGCAATGCCAGTTCATTCTTATAAATTATAACTCCGTCTCAATTTAAAACTTCTTCAGACACAAGGAGTCTCACCCAATGCTTCTCAGATCCTCATTAATTTGTTTATTTATGTGTGCCACCTGTAATGCGGCGTATGTGGGCCAAACTGGTCTACAATTAAAAGTGATGATTGATAAACAAAGTTTCCTTTAGCATGAACCTTCCTCTTTCCTCTCATGTAAACTCTGCCATAAAAGACCATGGAGATACCGACCCTTTTTATTCTTCTAATTTCTCTATTCATCAACATGCATCTCCCTTCTTGATCGTATAATTTTGAAGATTTATATATAAAAACCATTGCCTATCTTTAAATGATCGAGCTTCTTCTGTTGTGATTTTCACTCAATAATGAAGTCCTTTTTCCCAAAATCGTTCAGACTTTTTATTTTTATTTATTTCAATATTAATACTATTTTTTATTATTTCATTGCATTTATTGTCATTTAGATAGTTAATGAACTTATATTTTTATTGTATTTTAAACTAGAAATTTAAAAAATTTAGTTTGTGCAGAAAACGGACCAAGATACAGTGTGAAACGTTCACAGTGTATTAAATGAGTATGTGGAAGCCCTTAGTATTTGCTTTGATCTTATTAATTAGATTAAGGTTCACTAGGGAAAAATCTATCTCAACTTATTTATATATATGGGTCAATCCATTTTTTCCGTCCCGATGATGGCCGCTCGATAATTTTAGAAAACTTTTATATTTTGCATGGCGTTAATGTTATCCCTGGGAAGTTCAAAACCACCATTCGTTTTTGTAGATTTACTCTGGTTGTAACAGGGTGAGCCAAAATGTTAGACCAGGTGGAGCCAAATTTTCACTTAGTAGAGGATAACATTTTAAGTAAAATCTCCATATTGGTAATTCTTATACCAAATTTCATGGAGATTGATTTGTTAGGGATACTTTAAGGTACATTTGGCCTTTCCTGTTTTTTTTTTTGTGAAAATAATATTTCACCATGAAAATGAATCCGAAAAATTGTGTTAAAAATCGAAGAAATTTCCATTTTCGTGGGTGTATTATTAAAAGAAGGAAATAATTTAACGATATAAAATTTTGTGTGATGATACATACTAAAGTATGGTTTAACTTAAATCTTATTTGAAGTTGGGTAAATATTTTTAAAACAATTTACAGGGTGTTCAAAAATCAATTTTTCGGAAAATCGGTACCTTTGAACCTTAATATCTCTGGTTTGGTAAGTGCTAAAAATCTGAAATTTTCACACATTATACTACTACCATAGATGTTCCTTCACCTGCAATATTAACTTTGGTACGTGCTTGTTTTAAGAAATACAGCCATTCAAAAATGCCAAAAAAAAAAATTTTAAAGTTGTGTTATGATACCTATAATTATAGTTATTATAGTTCAAGACAATACATAGACAAATGATATAGTGTGGCATCAAGGAGAAATGAAAACAAAGTTAAAAAAATTTAATTATAAGGTTAATATACATAAGAATGTACCATTATATCTACTTTAAATGACAAAATTAACTCAATAACTTTTAAAAAGTTGATCTACATATATATATATATATATATATATATATATATATATATATATATATATATATATATATATATATATATATATATATATATATATATATATATATATATATATATATATATATATAAAATATGATAAACATAAAAAAAAAACATTTAAATGTAAAATAAAATTGAGCGGTATATATATATATATATATATATATATATATATATATATATATATATATATATATATATATATATATATATATATATATATATATATATATATATATATACAGTGGAACTCCAATATTCGTCATTAATCCGTTCCTGAGGGGATGACGAATATCGAAAAAGACGAATATCGAATAATTTTTTCCCATAGGAATTAACTAAAAATGGATTAATTCGATCCCAGCCTCGAATTTTGCCTATCTATTCTTTAAACAAAAAAAAAATTTCAATCTAGAATCGATCTCCGAAATCATTTCAAACACTGTACAATTTAACTACAGTACATATTAAACAGCGTACTGCCATAAATAATACGTAATACGCACTGTGTAGGCCTACATAAACGCTAAACACAAAATTTTAAAAAGAAATTTACCTTTTGGATGAGAAAAACAATGATTGTTATTAAGAGTTTTTATTTTTAAGATTATAGGCTTTCGTAGGTAGGACGAATATTGATTTTTCGACGAATATCGGAAAAAAAATTACAGGGCGAATATCGGAAAAGACGAATACTGGAGGGGACGAATATTGGAGTTCCACTGTATATATATATATATATATAATATATATATATATATATATATATATATATATATATATATATATATATATATATATATATATATATATATATATCTTTTGAACAATCACAGTTATAGCGCAAAGTATATATATATATATATATATATATATATATATATATATATATATATATATATATATATATATATATATATATATATATATATATATATATACGCTCAATTTTATTTTGCATTTAAAGGTTTTTTTTTGTTATAATCATACCTTTGATATATATATATATATATATATATATATATATATATATATATATATATATATATATATATATATATATATATATATATATATATATGTGTAGATCAACTTTTTAAAAGTTATTGAGTTAATTTTGTCATTTAAAGTAGATATAATGGTACATTCTTATGTATATTAACCTTATAATTAAATTTTTTTAACTTCGTTTTCATTTCTCCTTGATGCCACACTATTTCATTTGTCTATGTATTGTCTTGAACTATAATAACTATAATTATAGGTATCATAACACAACTTTAAATTTTTTTTTTTTTTGGCATTTTTGAATGGCTGTATTTCTTAAAACAAGCACGTACCAAAGTTAATATTGCAGGTGAAGGAACATCTATGGTAGTAGTATAATGTGTGAAAATTTCAGATTTTTAGCACTTACCAAACCAGAGATATTAAGGTTCAAAGGTACCGATTTTCCGAAAAATTGATTTTTGAACACCCTGTAAATTGTTTTAAAAATATTTACCCAACTTCAAATAAGATTTAAGTTAAACCATACTTTAGTATGTATCATCACACAAAATTTTATATCGTTAAATTATTTCCTTCTTTTAATAATACACCCACGAAAATGGAAATTTCTTCGATTTTTAACACAATTTTTCGGATTCATTTTCATGGTGAAATAATATTTTCACAAAAAAAAAAACAGGAAATTCCAAATGTACCTTAAAGTATCCCTAACAAATCAATCTCCATGAAATTTGGTATAAGAATTACCAATATGGAGATATTACTTAAAATGTTATAGCCTCTATTAAGTGAAAATTTGGCTCCACCTGGTCTAACATTTTGGCTCACCCTGTTACAACCAGAGTAAATCTACAAAAACGAATGGTGGTTTTGAACTTCCCAGGGATAACATTAACGCCATGCAAAATATAAAAGTTTTCTAAAATTATCGAGCGGCCAACTTCCATTATTTTGGTACGGAAAAAATGGATTGACCCATATATATATATATATATATATATATATATATATATATATATATATATATATATATATATATATATATATATATATATATATATATATATATATATATTATATAATGGCATATGCATTTGCATCCTCATTAAAACTGACATCCATATCTGCACTTTCGGAAAATTAAACATCCGCATCTGCACTTTCAAAAATTCAACATCTACATCTGCATCCACAAATGAGAAAATATGACATCCGATCCATCACTATATATATACGGTATATATATATATATATATATATATATATATATATATATATATATATATATATATATATATATATATATATATATATATATATATATATATATATATATATATATATATATATATATATATATATATTACAGTGATGGCATACTCATTCACATCCTCATCAAAACTGATATCCGCATCCGCACTTTCGAAAATTGAATATTCGCATCCACACTTGACAATAATTCTATATCCGCATCCACAAATGAGAAAAATATGACATCCGATCCATCATATATATATATATATATATATATATATATATATATATATATATATATATATATATATATATATATATATATATATATATATATATATATATATATATATATTCTTCATAACACTAAAAACTCATTTTCCATATTGAAAATGTAATAATCTATCAAGTTTCTCCTTCTCATGCACTTTCTGACATTTTTCAAAAAATGGCAGCTCAAATTTTGCTCCTTCCTTTCCATCTTTTTGTATCTTCTAACAACACAACTGTCATTTTGCCTTTTACTAAAGCTAATCTCATCATACCTTTGCCTTTATTTCCATCTTAGATGATTCCGGATCTATACCTTTATCCAACTCATTTATACCTAATATTGTATTTTCTTCTAAAGATGTCATTTCTGCTCTCTCTGAACTTAACACTAAGAAGTAGGCATATGGTCCTGATGGTATCCTTTCTGAAGTTCTCAAAACCTGTGTATCTGAGCTTGCACCTTATCTAAATAAAGTATTTTGTCTGTCTTTCAACTTCAAACTTCCTTTCTTGATAGAAGCGTAAGTTCATTAAGCTTATGCCAAAAAATGGGGACCCTTCTCAACCTTCTAACTATTGTCCTATTTTTAACCTTCATTCTTACTAAAGCTTTTGATAACAGCAAGACTTGCAAACATCTCAAATCTTCTAATCTCACCTCTGGCCACCAGGATGGTTTTTGTCAAAAATGCTTTACTGGTGATCATCTTTCCCTTCCCTCTGACACTTTGTTCTCCACTCTTAAACATGTTGATAAAGCTTTTGCTGTAATGCTAGACATATCAAAGCCTTTGATATCGAAATACCCGATATTTTTATCTATCCTTCTCTACGACTTTCTTTCCAGATGTTATATACCTGCTCTTGAAGACATCGACCATTGTTCCTTTAAATTTATTAATAGTGGTCTTCCTCAGGGATCTGTCCTATTCTCAACTTTTTTTTTGTTTTTCATTAATGAGCTCCTCTTTATTACATCACCTATCCACTCATATGCCGATGACTATACCTTTCATTACTCCTTTCAATTAGAAAGATGACCCTCTTAACAGCAGTTAATTAACGCAAGGAGTGTTGATTAGAGCAAGTAATCTCTCATCCTTCTTGTAAGTCAAATTGAGAAAGAGAAAATGTGGATATTTTCAATGCCTCAAAAACTAAATTTCTACATCTACCTACTGACACAACCTTCTACACAAATATGAAATCTTCCAAAACACAACTCAAGCCTTCACCTATCCTAATATTCTCGGTGTATCTTTTTCATATGATCTTTATTGGAAGGATCATATTACTTCTTTAAACAAGCATCTAAGGGATTAGTTGTTCGGAAGCACCTTTAAAATTTCTTCACTCCACCCCAGTTATTTGTCCTTCATAGAGTTGTTTGCCCCTGTACGGCATATGCCTCACTTATCTGGGGTAGATCCACTCATACAGCTCTCCTTGAAAAGTTGGAGTCTAGGATTTCTCATCTTATCAACTCTTCCACTCTCACTCTGAAGTCTTTTTCTACTCATCAAATTAATTAATTAATTAATTAATTAATTAATTAATCTCTCTCTCTCTCTCTCTCTCTCTCTATATATATATATATATATATATATATATATATATATATATATATATATATATATATATATATATATATATATATATATATATATATATATATATATATATATATATATATCCTCTGGTGGTCTAAGGCCGTAAGCCTAAGAAATTCCACCAGAGTTGGGAAAAATTTATCCTGGTCGATGGTAGCCGACATGTCCAGATACACATTGTTTGGAAGTATGCAAGTCAAAGGAAGTTGGGAAAACAGATAAAAGGATCAGAGATAAGATAAGAAGAATTGAGATGTTTCCAAATCTTCCTGTTAAGGATAGATTTGAAAACTTTTGAAAGAACGGAGGTTAAAGAAATTGGCCGGTAGTTAGAGGGCTGAGATGGGCCCCTTTCTTTGACACAGGATGAATGAGTGCACATTTCCTGCAAGAAGGGAAGGTTGAAATAGAATGACTTTGACGAAATAGTTTACCAAGGCAGGGTGCAAGCTCGAAAGCACAGGTTTTGAGAACCACAGAAGGGATACCATTGGGACCATACACCTTCTTAGTGTTAAGCTCAGAGTGAGCAGAAATGATGTCTTTAGAAGAAATGACAATTTTAGGCATAAATGAGTTGGAGGGGGTGGAAGGAGTAGGAACAGCTCCGGAATCATATAAGGATGGATTAGAGGCAAAAGTATGAGCGAAGAGTTCAGCTTTAGAGGAAGGCAAAACAGCAGTTGAACCGTCGGAAGATAATAGAGGAGGGCACGAGGAAGAAGCAAAGTTAGAGTTGACATTTTTTGCAAAATGCCAGAAAGGGTGAGAGGAACAGGATATATATATATATATATATATATATATATATATATATATATATATATATATATATATATATATATATATATATATATATATATATATATATATATATATATATATATAATTAGTAAAACAGATTGAATTGGTGGTTTTCAGTACAAGTATTTAATACTTTTAAAAACATTAATGATTCTACATGAAAAAATTCTTACTTGATCTTCCAACAAAGCCATCAACTTCTGCTTCAGGAACATCGACTTTTATAAGCCTTGACAGTTCCTTGAAGCGTGGTTCGTACCCTCACTTTCCACTGAAAAATAAAAAAATACAAAAACACAAATCAATATTTTGGGAGCAAAAAAAATCTTTAAAATATTCTAAAAAGAATTCTTACAAAACCTCAATTTTTCTTCTTATCTGTAAATATACACCACAGTATAGAGAATAAATTATGGATTCCATATATATATATATATATATATATATATATATATATATATATATATATATATATATATATATATATATATATATATATATATATATATATTGGTTATTCCTAGTCGTGGACCAATTTTTGAGATTGTCTCCACTCGACCATCTTCAATTTTAATAAAATTTGGTAAACATGTTCCTATGCTCTAGAAATTAAGATCTGCCAAATTTTTGGTCCCAGGACCTATTTCCCAAGGAAATAGGGGTCCTTGAATTCCATTCTATGTTTTAAACTAGTAACCACATTACCAAAATAGCCATGCAAGTCTAGTCACAGGTGGTGGGTTTCATTGTCATAGGTTCCTAAACCTGAATATGGGTTATTTATTCCAGGTTCCCAACCCTGATTGTGAGTATCTTAATGGATCCCAAGCATTAAATAACAAAGAAACAAATACTATAAATTCAAATTAGAATTGAATTGAACACTTAAGACATGATGTCCCAAGTTATGGCGAGTCATTACTACCTTGGGAGAAATTTTTCATTAACAAATTTAATTGCAGATTCTTGAAAGGTGTAAGTTTGTCCACATCTATGTGGTTGTTGGCACAGGAAGGACTGCAAGTACATGTTTTTCAAGAATTCAGCAAGCATCCCTATTTAAAGACGAAGAAAAGGAATTTGCAGGACCACATGGATGCCATGAAATTGACAAGTGCATCACAATGTTCAACTGAAATTTCACAAATGCTGCCAATCCACCAGTGATTATATCATCCATACAAGCAACATATTGTCCTGGCAATGTAACAAACTATTTTTGAAATCAAACATTTATAATATTTAATATTGCTACTTCCAAGAATCAGCTTTACATTTTGGTGAACCGCACCACACAAACTGAGTGCAACATTAATAAATCCTTTCAACAATTTGGGCACACTTTTTGACCTGGCAAAATGTTCACTTTTATAAAAGTTTTAAGCTTGTCAGCTACTGCAGCATTTAGAGATCTTAAGCTCTTTTTTATATGATGATTTGACTTTTTGAATGGATTGCAGCAATTTTTGTAAAAATTTTAATTTGAAAAAAAATTCCAGTTCATGATAGTAACAAACAGTTGATGAATCATTAAAAAAAAATTCCATTACGTTTACCTAACAGTTCCTGGTGATTTTGCTACAGACTTTTTATTAATTTAAGTGCTTTTTTGTGACTAAATGTAGACAAATGACACCTAGTTCTTAAAAAATTAAACAGTACGATCAGGTAAGTCTTCTGTTAATTTTGACTACATTGCACTTGAAGTTAAACAAAAAAAAAGTTATACAATTATAATACTACTTCTGCCAGAGTTTGTAATACGTTACAGCAAGATTCCTGAAAAAAATAAAAACACTCGTAAGATGAAGAAACAACAGATTAATGAAAACCTTGGAATTTAATTACCAACAATATGCAATCTAAGGGGAATATCAAACAACAGAGTGGACTTAAATGTGTTCAACACAGTTTAATGACAGAAATATATCAATGCCATAACTATAATGAGATGAACATATGCTTGTTTAATCACAGAAGTTGTTATAATATTGTATCAGCGACTTGGCTTGCCTTGTCGATATTATTTAAACAAATGTTTCCAACAGTCTGTCCACTTTTAGACTTGCCATATGTATATATTAAATTTGATTTTTAATTTTTTTTAAATTTTTCGTAATTATCTGACAATAAACAGATTAAGGAGTTTGAATCTCAGGATATTGTGACTAACTATCGTTTCAGTAAAAAAAATTTACACGCTATATGATTTTATTTATATAAATTATCAATTTTTCACAAGTAACAAAAATTAACACTTATCTCAGTGAAACTATTAAATTACTAAGTGTCTCACTTAACGATATTTTAATCACACAAGAAAATACTTAAATTTGATGTTATTTTTAAGGTGCGAGTCCTCTAATGTTGATGGGAGTGGATATTACCACTTTAAATAATAATTAATTTACAACACATCTGGATAATTATCTTCCACTATTAAGATAAATATTATATGAAAAAGACACAATGTCATAGCTAATGTAACAACTTTTTTGTACTAATGCTACGCTAACTTTGTTCTTTGCAGGTATTGTGTTGTGTTTTCTAGCTTTTAATGATCTTAATTTATTTCAGGGTTGTATTGAAAAGAAGTTTCATTATATTTTCCTCCCATATTGGTATAACAGAGATAAAAATAAGTTTATAGAAATTAAAAATAAATTTAAAGGAAGATCACATGAAATAATAGATTAAGTAAAGGAAAAGACAGGGAAGTTTCTAAAACCCAGAACATCGAAATGACAAAAAGATAAAGAATTCTAAATTTTTATCAATCCCGAATATTCAGATAAGTAGAGAAAATATTTATAATAGTCAATATCCAAAATTGTACAAAGAGAAAATAGTAAAAGTAAAATATGATTATAACATAAAAAAATAAATTAAAGGTTAAATTAAGTATATTAGTGTTAAAATAAGTAAATTAGAGAAATCAATAATTAAGCTCAAATTTATTATAAAGAAAAAGAAAAGTTTTAGAAAATACTTTAAAGTAAAAGAATAGAGGTGGAAATTTATTTAATTAGGAACATAGATTAAGAATAAAAGTAATTTTCTTGTCTGTTTATTTTTAAGGTCCCACATTGGGAGTAAAAGACCAGAATCTCACTTCAGGGAATCAAAGATCAGATTCCACTTTGGGAAGTACAGGACCAAATTCCATTTTTTGGGGAGTCACAAACCATATATCATCATAGGAGAAAAGGATCTAGCCTTAGAGGTCAGAAGATGAACATTACAAATTTTCCTTTAAGGAGATTGTGGTGTTAACAAATTGATAAAGCTGTTTGGAACATTGATAAAAGGCCAACTTCTTCTTAAGAGTTGTTGATAATTCCCACATTTTTGAATGAGATGGTTACCTCCAAGGTATAACAAGTTTATCTATTAATAAATTTTATGAATCATATAACCTAGATCCCAGTTAAAGTGGGTGGAAATCATCTGGTAAGATCTTTATTTTTAAAGTAGGGTTTGAGAAAGAAACTGTTAACATCTGATATTGTTTGGTAATTATTATTATTATTTTGATATTTAATTAATTTGAGGATTATTATCATTTATATTAACCTCATAATTTATAATTAACCTTATAATTTATATTAAAAACTTTTACTATATTTATTACAAATACATATACTCTCAACAATCTCTGAAAAGAAAAATTAAATATTTGAAAAAAACAAAAAAATGATAACATATGACATTAGATCATAAGTTCAGAAACTTAGCTTAGACAGAACATGCTAAGAGAGACAAGACATGCACATCCATAAGCACAAAATCACATGCCCACTGCACACAAGCTATAAAGCAGGAAAGCAAGAAAGTGTTCTGCCTGGACCATACGTACACCACCTGTGGAAAAGGCATGTAAATGGTTAGAACTTTCACAATATGATTCTGCATGAAAAATTTACCAAATTTTATACATTTTTTTAAAACTTATTTCAGAGGACAACAAAAGGAAACTAGTACTTATAACCAATAAGAGAAAATTATACTCTTTCTAATGTAAAATCAAGAAAATTGGTTATGATATATTTTTGCTATGTTAGTTCAAAAACAGGTAAAATTGGGTACAAAAATTTTATGGGCTATGCTTAGGCTATAATATCTCATCACAGAAGGTAATATGGGTGATGAAACTTTTACAAACTAATAAAATGCAACTGTTTAATACAACTGTTAAGTATGAATCCTTAAAAATATTTTGCTCCAATATATATATATATATATATATATATATATATATATATATATATATATTGAAATGAAGTTACGTTTCTTTTATATCTTTCCCTAGAAAGTATTAATATAAAGTAAATATTTTTGTTTGGTTATTTTTGGAAGAAACAGTAGAAATTATACTGACAAATCATAAAAAGAAATTTGGAAGATAGTTGTTATTTCTGAAACATACCAACTTTTGGACTTTATATACCCCAACCCTGGGTAAGTTGTGATTATACTTTTGTTGATGAACAAAAAGTAGAGTAAGTTTTATAATCATTATTGTATAAGTTTAAAATAATATTAAGAGTTTGCTGATTTAAGAGTTAATAGTAATAATGGAGTAAATTTAAAGTTTAAAAATAGAGTAATTGATAAAATTCCTTAATCTAAATCTCATAAAATTTAATTTAAAGTTATCATTAAAGTATAATGTTTAAATTAAATCTAATAGTTTAATTTAAAGTTTTGAAATAAATTAATTGGTAAGATTCATTTAAGTATAATAATCTAAATTTACTACAGTTTAATCATACAAAGGGGGGGATTTATGTTTAATTTTCCATTTTTATTCTTTTATTAAAAGGGTTTCAGTTGACCAGTCAAAGGAATCAACATCGAAGTTCCTGTAATTTTTCTGAAGACTTCACCACCATATTTGATTTTGAGAATACCAGATATTGTGCATTACCCAGTAGGGAAGAGAGGTTATCGATTGATCCCCTTTGTGGAAGAGTCAAGTGTTCCTATTGAGGATAAGATGTCCAACCCAAAGGTAAAATAACTGGTCTTTATCTTTAATTTATAATTTATTATTATTATTATTATTATTTGTCTAACATTGATTTTGATTACTTATTTATTGGCTAGGTTTTTGTATTATTTTGTACAGTTATATATTAAAAGCGTTTTTATAATTTTCTAAGAATTAAAAGTTATTTTTATATTTATTTTTTGTGTTAGGTATTTTATTATTTAAATAATTTATCATTATTAGAGGAAGCTTCCTTAGTTAGGTAGGTTTGTAAATATAATTAAGAATAAAGTATTTATTATTGTAATGTGTTATATTTAATATATTAATACATAAGAAAAAGGGTTTATTGTTGTCCCCCTTTTTGAAGAATTAATAATTGTCTGGTCTAAATACCTAAATCATCAGTCTTGAGTGAGTATTTTATTTAAAAAGTTATTGTCATATTTTGAAGAATTTATCATCAATTAAGTCTATTTATTTTTACTCAGCAGCTGAATTTGCCCTTTTGGGGAATCTAGAAAAATAGACGGGGATAAAAAAATCTACAGGAAATTTTGTTGTTCGTACCCACGTTCTCAGAACAAAACTCCTGAGGAAAAGTGGAAAAATCTCGCCGAATATTTAACCTGGTAAGAGCCAATCACTTTCTCCATTTTTCTTGTAATGAGCCCCCATTACATAAATTGGTAGCAGAGCGTAGTTATTCCCTTTGAGGTGCCTACCTCTGCTGCTGAGTGTTCTGTCACTCTGATTCACATTTTTGGGATAAGTCCCTTCTTGTATTCTAATACTCACTCATTCCATTCTTTGAAAAAAAAAAAAAAATATGACTGATGACATGAATTCCCAGCTGGATAATGTTAAAATTCCTGCTTCAGAGGCAAATCCTTCAGAGAACCCTCCTGTTGGAAATAATAATAATCCACCAAATTTGGGTGATCTAAATAATCATTCGGGAGAAAATAATAATAGTTTTGCAGGTGGTCGAACTTTAGATGCTTTGCTTCAGCAAAATGCTGAATTAGTACAATCTGTGACAGCATTAATCCAGGCACTGGCGATTGAGAAGAAACCAAAAGGTAATACCACCAGGGAAATTTCGAATGAGTTCCGGAGAAACGTTGGTACAATTTTTAACCCGGTTTGAAGATTATTGTGCAGTTACCTATCCTGGTTCGGTTGAAGGAAGAGTACCCTTATTGGGCCAACATTTAGAAGGAGTTGCATCGGAGGTTTATAAGATC
Source organism: Armadillidium nasatum (assembly GCA_009176605.1). Classification (NCBI taxonomy): domain Eukaryota; kingdom Metazoa; phylum Arthropoda; class Malacostraca; order Isopoda; family Armadillidiidae; genus Armadillidium; species Armadillidium nasatum. The sequence goes on along the minus strand of SEYY01006322.1, from coordinate 1,922 downwards.
ATAAAATATAAGGGGACGAATATTGGAGTTCAAACTGTATATAATATAATATAATAATATATTATATATATTATATATATATATTATATATATATATATATATATAATTATATAGGGATGCAGTTATATGTATTATTGCTTATTATTCTCCTGTAATAGTATATATATATATATATATATATATATATATATATATATATATATATATATATATATATATATATATATATATATATATAATATATATATATATATATATATATTATATATATATATATATATATATATATATATATATATATATATATATATATATATATATATATACTGATATATATTATTATATATAATATTATATATATATATATATATTTATATATATATATAAAATTTCAAAACGACCATACTTATTCTGGAAAGCTTGCTAATATTCTTATTTAAAAATACGGCCATATAAACATAAATTTAATTTTTAAAAAAATTTTTCTTACTTAATCGAAAAATTCATCTACTGCAATTTTGAGATATTTAACTCGGGAAAAGACGCTGCCACACTTGTGCTGCCAGACGAACGATGTCGTCGAGCAATAAAGCACTATAATGTACTTAGTAAATAAACTTAGTATAATATTTTTTTTTAATCCAATTTTTCTTTATCAGAATTCTCAAGGATTTCAAAATGTTATCCTTTTTAATGTACGTTAAGTAGTTTTGTAATATTTGTGTGGACTAAAGTGCAGTCTGGCCTTTATATATATATATATATATATATATATATATATATATATATATATATATATATATATAATTATATATATATATATATATATATTTATATATATATATAAAAAAAAAAAAAAAAAAAAAAAAAAAAAAAAAAAAAAAAAAAAAAAAAAAAAAAAAAAAAAAAAACACATCTCCACCCCACCAGGTTCTATAACAAACTGTTTTATTTAGTGTTTATATTTTTACGCTCTGTCCTTTTAGGACAACTGGCAACATTCAAATATCTTAAACATAACATTCGAAAATAATCTCCATGTTGCCAAAAAGTAAAAGAAAGAAAACTGGCTACTTGACAAAAACTGCTATTGCAATTTGTCATACTTTTTTTCATAAGTTGCCACATATGTCCTATTATTAAGAACAAAAAATTTGGTCTAGTTTAGGACTGAGAATTACAGCCCATATTTTATAATGCAATGCGTTAAAAAAATATCGTACCAAAAATTTGCAGTTGCAAAATGCATTTATTCAAATTTTCTTTATTGATTTATACTTTTTATGTATTAAGTTGTTAAAAAATGAATTTAAATCACTTTTCTCTGATAAAAAATTCATATTTATATCAACATTCTACGCTGGATTTTTAATTTGGAGGGGCTCGCCCGGAGCCCTTATAAGACGCCATATATATATATATATATATATATTATATATATATATATATATATATATATATATATATATATATATATATATATATATAGCGAAGGGTGGTTACGATCATCATTTTCTCACATTTCTCATGCCGATACGAGGTTTTCTCCCTCATTGCCTAGGCTTTTTTTAATCTGTAGACAAGAACTGCTTTGGCATTCCATCCATGTGCTTCTTTTTTTAATGTCGATCTGTATTTCTGGATCTTATTCTCAATTCTGTGTTAAATGTTTAAAATTCAAAGAAGAATAGAAATTACCACATCGTGATACCGTTGCTCTTTCATTGCTCTTCATACAACCTAAATCTGGTAGTAAATGATTTGAACACAATACCTGAAATCCGCATCACTGTGGGAACTAGAATATAAAAACTGTTTATATACTTTCACTAATTTATCTGGTGTACATACTTTATACATATTTTAAGTTCTCCTTGATAGGAGTTTGTAAAGTTGGTTTATTTTTTGTATCGATGTAGCA